>NEWO01000805.1:2546-53844 GCA_003013225.1 Phalaenopsis aphrodite
AACTAAAATTGAAAACATTAAAAGAGTTTTCATTTTTCACCATGATTGATAAACCTTGGAACTAAATAAATCATATTTTAAGTTGTGAAACCCTAAAATTTCATAAAATAAACCAACTCTAAATTTATTATAACCACATGCTTGGATAGCTCCAAACTATGAACCCCTAGGTTAGCGGATGTAGATGAAAACCAAGATCCACGCACATCCTAGATTAGTCCAGTCTAGAAGCTTAAGTTAGTTTAGTACCTAATAGATAGAATTAAGGTTTGGGACATATAAAACACATGGCTTACGTCCTTGAACTATAGGACTATCAAAGAACGAAGTAATTTATGGTTATTAATGAAGATACTCCAAAACCATTAAATAATAGGTTGGCCTACCTTATGTCATTGCTATGACGACAAGAGAGACCTCCTACTATTTTACTATTTAATACTTTAAGTTATTAAAGCATCTGAAATGAAAGAAAGTTATAAGCATCTTGATTGAGTGCTTTATTTCTAAAATTTTAGATAGTTCACCTATAACATTCTGTTTAGAGTTATTTTTAATTAGGGATTTACCTCAATCTAGAAATCATTTACGTTCTCTAACCTTTAGTATAGGATCTGCCCTATCTTAGTTTCAATTTGAATCAATCAACACCAAATCAATCCCAATTCAATCCAATTTGAATCAATTTCAAAACTAATTGCAAGTCAATTCAAATCAAACCCAAGTCTACTCCAAACCTATTTAAATCAAACCAATTTAGCTCGAATCTCTATCTCAAAGATAAATTTTAAATTGATGCTCTATATTATCACTCTGACTTTCAATTGTTGAGCCCAAACTCTAAAGATGAGGAAATTTTAAAACTCAACCCAAGTTTAATAAAAAATTTATTAACATTAATCAACTTTAATTAAAAAATTTCAAAATAAACTATCAAACTTTAATAATTTTTAATGAACTTAGACAAACTTTAATAAATCAAATTAAATTAAACTTCAACCTTAATAAACTTTAATCATTTTTAACAAACTTATTGAATCTAAAAAAAAGCTTTAATAAATATTTATGAATTTAAATGAATTTTACTAAGTTTTAATAAAATTTAAGAACTTCAAACCAATCTTAAATTCAGCATATCTTAAATAACTTTATCAATCACCTCTAAAATTGAACTTAATCAACTTAATAAATCATAATTAATTTCAATAAGTAAAAAAAAATATTTAAACTTTTAAAAATGAACTTTAATAATTCTCAAAATAATTTTAAAGACATTAAAACTAATCTAATTACCTTAAGAATTCAATTTAACAAAACTTAATTTTTTTCATCAAATTAAGTTTTAAAATTTTAAATACCCTTTTTAAAATTTAACAACCAACTTAAATTGAACTTTAATTCAAAATAAACTTTTAAATTCAAATTAACTCAATAGACTCAAGTTTCTTAGTTCAAGTGAAGTCAAACTTTTTTAAAACCTATTATTCTATCTATGTCTTCAAACATCTGCCATCTCACATATATTTATTGGTCATAAGAAAGATGTAAGACATAACCTTAATAAAGAGTGTTCTCAATAGTATCTATTGAGATGAAATTAACTATGAGAGAACCCGCTCATAGAGATACTAGAACCCAAAATAAATTAAACCTTATCTTACATCAGAAAGATAAGAGGAAAATTCTAGTTCAACAAGTCCATAAATCACAAATATTTTCATTATCAAAGTGATTAGATCCACTCTAGGGAAATATTTCTACCCTTCAAAATAGTATACTATTCTTCAAATTCCATATTTGATCCTTTAGAAAGAAAATTTTCAAGATCTATGGTGTACATAATAAAACAATCCCATTAGAAGCTAAGACATTAAGGAGGAGCTATCGTGATATAAACTAACACATTTTCTGTAGGTGCAACTTAACTCCCCCCGTCAGGCACAGTTTTTTATCTATTTCATATAAATATTTTGTGGTATAACTTCAAATATTTGGTTTATTATTATTTTTGAACTTATATGTCAAACAAAGTCTTATCCCAACCTTTCATAATAATACTTTTGAGACTTTAGGTCTTATTCATATGCTTTTTTAAAAATTCTTACACATATGAAAAAGATATTTTTTGTAAAATATTTTTGTTTTGCATATGAAAATATTATTAGCATGTGAATGAATTTTAATATAGAAATTGTGTATAAATGAAATTTCCCAAGACTTAATTTTTAAAGGGTTAAGCTCATAAATCACAAATTTCTAGAAAAGAATATTTTAATCAAAAGAAATCGTGTATTCTATATGTTTCGTATATTCTTACTATTTAGCTATTTAGGTTTCGTATATTCTTACTATTTAGACTTTTGAAGAATATTTTCATCAAAAGCTTGTATAGGTTTCGTATATTCTTACTATTTAGCAGGATTAGCTAAGTCATAAAGTTTGGTGTTACTCTATATGCTCAAAAAAAATTGTGTATTAAAAATGTATTGTTTATGTTTGAAAATGTTTTTAAAAATGTTTCTCAAGATTAGGCTTGTTTAACTTTTTTTCTCATAAAAGTTCATTTTAGGTTTTAAGAAAGAATTTGTTTAAGTATTGTTATTTGAGAATTTTGCTACAGCTTTAAGCTTTTTTTTCTACCTAATTTTCTTTTTTAAAAATACTTATTTTACTTTAAAAATGGGCATTTCTTGGAAAGTTTTAAATTTTAAAAAAAGTTGTCTTTGAAAAAAGATTTTTGAGGTTTGAGGCCAAAAATCAAATGAATTTGAGGCTTCACCAAGAACAATTGATGGTTGCTTTTGATGTATAGAAATGCTATAAAGATTTTTCAACATTAAATGGAGCCAATTTACTAGGCTATGGGTTCAATTTGGTAAGATTAGGTCATATGGTTAAAATTGGGGCTTTAACATAATTCAAGATTGGGCTCTAATCATGGACTAATTAAGCTTGTATTTGGTTTATTTTGGTCAAATCAAGAATTAATTTGAGTTTAGGATTGGAATTGGGGTCAATTGAGATCAAATTGATGGACATTTGAGTTGAATTTGGGGAAATTTAGGCCCTTAAAGGCAAATTTGGGGGTTTTGGTTAAAAATGGTCAAATTGGCCAAACTGGGTCATGTGGTAGTTAATAAAAATGAAATTGGGAATATTTGGGATTTATTGAGATTTTTTGGAAATTTTTGGAATTTTTTGGATTTTGGGCTATTGAGGGGTATTTTGGTAATTTGGGGGTGTTTAGGGGCAAAAACCAAGATGGGTATTTTTTATTGGATTGGGTAACTAATCACCCTAAATGATCCATGGACCAAAGGAAGTCTCATTTTGAGTCCTCTATGTACTGATCTTAGTCAACCCATAGCCCTAAGGCTGGTAGGTTTAGGGGACCATCTACATGAGTATCCCAAAAAGATCAAGGGACCTAGGCTAGAAATTTGAGTTTTAGGGTTGTGATTGAGTGTGAGTGTAGATGAGTGTAGTGAGTGCCCTAGCTCCAGACCAATGCCCAGGGTTAACCCTAAGGTCCAGCAGTCCTAAGGGTGACTCATCTTGAGTTTCCCTTAGAGTGGCCCCACCTACTAAATGCTAAAGGTTAGGATCAATATGTGGAACTTCAAGTTGAGTAAAGAATAGGGTAGAATTTCTAATGGTGAGGGTTCCATGTCTAGTTTTCTATGAATAGTCAATAGGAAAATCCTATGACTAGACCTCAAGCTACTAAAGAAGAAAAACTAAACCTCAAATAAAAGTGACGTCAACATTTGGTGAATGTTAAAGTTACTTTTTGGGTTTTGATATTTAATTTATGATTTATTGTGATCCATAGTTTGAAGGTTTTTATGAAAATTAGGGTTTTCTAAGATCAAGTTTTGCATTTGGTTTTATCTTAACTGTTCTCCATTTCAAGTCTCTCTCCTAGGTTTAGCTTCAAATATTTAGTTTATTATTTTTGTTGAGCTTATATGCCCAAAGAATTCTTATTCCAACCTTTCATAATAATACTTTTGAGACTTTAGGTCTCATTCATATGCTTATTTTTAAATTTGTACACATATGAAAAAGATAGCTTTTGTAAAGTATTTTTGTTTTGTCATATGAAAATATTATTAACATGTGAATGAATTTTAATATAGAAATTGTGTATACATGAAGTTTTCCAAGACTTAAATGATTAAGGGTTAAGCTCATAAATCACACATTTCTAGAAAAGAATATTTTCATCCTTGAGACACACTCATAAGCTTGTATAAGTTTCGTATATTCTTACTATTTAGCAGGATTAGCTAAGTCATATAATTTGGTGTTAATCTATATGCTCAAAAGAGATTTTGTATTAAAAAAGTGTTGTTAATGTTTGAAAATGTTTTTTAAAAAAAGTTTCTCAAGATTTGGCTTGTTTAAGTTTTTCTCATAAAAGTTTATTTTAGGTTTTAAAATAGAATTTGTTTAAGTATTGTAATTTGAGAATTTTGCTACAGTTTTAAGCTTCTTTTCTTTTTGAAAAATACTTATTTTACTTTAAAAATATGGGCATTTCTTAGAAAGTTTTAAATCTTCAAAAAAGTTGTCTTCAAAAAATGTTTTATTAGGTTTTCTTAAAAACAGTTTATTAAGTTTGTTTTAAAGAGATTTTGATTAATTTTAATTTTAAAGGTTTTGGTTAGTTTTGTTTTATTTTAAAGGTCTTAATAAATTTTCTTAACTGAATTTGTTTTGAAAGGTTTTATTTTTGTTTAAATTTTATCTAATTGAAAATGTTATCTTTTGAAAAATTGTTATTAAGTCGTATTTGAAAATTTCTATTAAAGGTTATTTCTTCCGAAAAAGGTTTAAATTAATTTATAGAAATGTTGTTTTATTAATTTTAGTTTATTTTTAGAAAGGTAATTTAGTCAAATTTTATTTTATTTTACTTTATTTTTATTTTTTTAAAATTTCTATATGGGTTTTAAAGAAGTTTTCTTTGAAAAAATTTTATTAAGTTTGATTTTTGTATTTTTTTTTTCTTAAAATAAGATTGTTTTGTTTTTATTTTACAAGATTTGTTTGTTTATTGAGAATTTTATTTATCATATTTGAAAATGTTTTAAGTTGTTTTAATAAAAAAGTTTATATAACAATATGAGAATGGTTTGAAAATATACAAAAACTTACCTCACCTTATAAAATTACTTCCTCTTTTGGAGCTCACTCAAACTTATGTAAAGATGAATCTTTCAAGGCACATTTAATTTGTATAAATGATAACATTAAAACAAATTTAGTCGGTACATTTTTATAAAAAATGATTATCTTAGAACACATTTAATTGCACATTTATATAAAAATAATTACTTTAGAGCACATTTGATTTGTACAATTTTATAAAAATGATTAGTTTATATGGGCTATTACTACATGAGCTTTGCAAATCTCTCCCTCCATACATAGTCTATGGAAGTATATAGTTCTAAATATGTAAGTGCTGGTGATGTATTCTTAATTATCATAAACACACTCATTTGTATCTATAAAGCCACAACTTGCAAATGCATTTTCATGAAATATATATGATCACAACTTGCCAACATACATAGAGAAAACAAAAGATAATAACTTACTTCTTTTTTTTTTTGAAAGAAAACAAGAAATTAATCTTGTGGAGTTCTGTAACAAGAAAGATAAAGCCTAGCATATTAATTTTCTAACATGAAATAAAAAATTAGCACATGAATGAATGTTCTAACGTGAAATAAAGAGATTCAAACATTATTTTCTGTCTTAACATGAAGCATAAGGTTTTGAACATGATTATTTGTCTTAACATGTAACATAGAGTTTTGAATATGATTTTTTTTTTTTTTTTGCCTTGACATGGTATTAAGGGTGTTTTTTTTTTTTTTTTGCCTTGACATGGAACATAGTGTGTTGAACATGAATTTTTGTCTTAACATAGAACATAGAGTTAGCACAAAGATTTTTATCTTAACATGAAACATAAAGCTAAGCACATGGATCTAGCATGAAATATTAAGCTAAGCATATGAAGTTTAGCATGGGATATAAGGCTACCACATAACCACTTGGTTTTCTCATAAAGTAAAATTAAGCATGTGACTTATCCTACTTTTCATGGATCATGTAGAATTCCCACTAGGAAAAGAATACCACATAAATTTTTTATTGGGTGGAATACATAAGATTACCACATGGCTAAACTTCATAAACATAAGATCACAAGAATTTATATGGCACATAAACCTAAGCTATATGCATAACACATAAACCACCACATGTAAGTTTCCTTTCTTTTCTCTTTTCTTTCTCTCCTTTTTTTTAGGAGGTGATGGCTCTGGTAAGCTACGGAGTGAGAGGGAAATGAGTATTCGCTGGGCTCAGGTTATAGTAGAAATGAGAGGGCAAAGATGTATGGTGGTTGGCCTTTGGTATAGATAGAAAGGAGAGGGTGTCGTGGATGTGGTTGGGCTCGGGTTAGGGTAAAAATGAGAGGTTGATGAGGATATGTTGGTAGGTTTCGGGTAGGCTAGTGGAGTGGGGTGAATATGGTGGATTTAGGGTTTCAAGTATGCTAATGGAGTGGGGTGAATGTTGTGGGTTTAGGATTTCAAGTAGACTAGTGAACTGGGGTATATGTGGTGGGTTTAGGGTTTAAGGTAGTCTAGTCGAGTGGAGTGAATGTAGTAGCTTTAGGGATTCAGGTGCGCTAGTGGAGTGTGGTGAATGTGGTGGATTTAAGCATTCTGGTAAGCTAGTAGAGTGGGTAAATGCTGTGGGTTTATGGATTCAGGTAGGCTAGTTGAGTGGATTTCGGTTATGACAGAGAGGTGGAGGGAATAAGAGAGAATTCATGGAAAAAAATAGAAGAGAGAAAAAAACTAAGAGAAAATGAAAGCACAATACAATTTCACACAAAACTTTGAAATAGGAATGGAGAGAGTATTATACACCTTCCTTATAGATATCTTGGTTGCTTTGCTTAGATGACAAGGTACTCCTTATTTTTTTAGTGATTGTTCTCAATTAGAAAAGAAGAAGAGAGGAGAGGAGAGGAGAAGAGGAGTGGTTCTTGGTTTCTTAGAGAGGAGAGAAGAGGGGTCACAAGAAAATGAGGAGTGAGTGGTGGTTTATTTGGATGAGAGGGAGTTGAGCAAAGGGAAGAAAGGGAGGGGATTGTTAAGAGGGGAAATTTAAAATTTTGAGTAGGGAGAATTTGAACTTGGGGTGGTCATGATCGTTATGGCAAAATAGACAAAGCATTGAAAGAGAAAATTACAAAGAGTCTAATAGTCTAATTGGTTTTGAAAAAAATTGTCTACTTAAGATATTTCAATTTTAAGTGGACAGAAGATTATGGGTGGCCATGGGAAAAACTTTTACTTTTGCTTATTTGGTAGAAAATAATATAAAAAATTTGATGGTAAAATTGATTTGGTTCAAAATGGGTCATATCTTAATATTTTTCAAACCATAGAAGAGAAAATTTTGGTACAATTTCAGTTAGATATTTTGGTGGATTTTAATAGATAAGCATTTTAGCTTATATTTAGTTTGATTTTCATTTGAGATCATTTTAAATTATTTATGATGAGTAGTCTTTTCATTATCAAAATTATCATCAACTTAATGGTCCCAAAATGGAGTCATATTTGAACGCAAAGGGGTTCATTTGAAAGTTTTTGACAATCCGTACACACTCAAAAAAATTATTTTGAAAAATAGTGATTCGTTGAAAATTTTTTTTTGTGGGACCATTTTTCATTCATGAAAACTTAAAATGCAAACTTTTACTTAAAAATAGTACCTCATAACCACCAAACTGGTTTGTATGCTGCTCATGTTATTATGAATATTATTCAACTTAAATAATGTAACTATGATCATGGGGTTGTTCTGTGGAGAATTAAATCCATGACAATTTCAACCTAAACTAGTTGCAATTGTCATGGATTTAATTACTTATAAAGTCAAACACAAGCTATTCAAAAATATAAAAAAATTTAGAAATAATACAATAAGTCATATGATATCATAAAGCTTCAACTGAACAGAACACAATCAAACAAGGTCCATTTTCATATTTTTGCTCATATAAAAACCTGCTTGAGAAATATTTTAATTCTAGCTAGTTATCAAGCTGAACATAATCCATTATACAGCTATAGTGAGCACCAAGTGAAGCTATATACATGATCAATAGTAGTAAATTCATAGGGTATTGTCCTTCCGCACCTCATAGTCCTCGGATCACTAAGGATGACTTCCATCCAGTTCAAAATGATCCTTTTGAAGGAGGCACTTCCTTGGACCACATATTAACTTTGCAAGATTGAATAAAACAAATGGGAAAAGTTAATCTATTTGTTGATGCATAAGAAAAACGCTGTCCATGAATAGACCTGAAAAACAAAATCAGATGCACTCTTGATTTCATGCCCGCAATTGATAAGTCTTCTAATGGAAATCAATAATATTTAAGAAGAGTTATTACAATGACAAATATAAAGTACAAATGTAAGAACTGAAATATATTAAAATTCGTGGTCCTGAGAGTTTACAAATAAAGCTAAAACAGTAAAGGAGAATAGTACAAATGTTTCTCTTAACTTTTGTTTTAGGTGTCCTGTAGCAAGCTAAGATACATACCTTGCAGTACAAAGTAGGTTTTGGTGTGCAAACATCTGATGGTGGTGGAGAAGTTCGTTATTCGCTAATGGTAGAGATGAATGTCAGATGAATGCATTGGTTGTATATAAGTGTTGAGTTTGCTTGTTGCTTCTATCATCAGCTCCCCGTAAGTTGATATAACCTTGGAGCATCAATTCATAAGGTAGATGTAGAAAATGATTTGTTGGCAGAGCTTTAATAAAGATGTTTGCCTGGTCTTGAGTTGAGACGTGACATATCGTGATTTGGTTTGATTTGATGAAGTCTCAGATGCAATGGAAGTCAACTTCTATATGCTTTTAATGAGCTTGAAAAACATGATTGTTGGCGAGAGCTAGTGCAGATATATTGTCGCAGTAGAGAGATATGGCTTTGGTAATGTTAATGTTGAACTATTGGACGCTTATTTACTTACCATGAGATTGGATTGTGGCATAGGAATGCATAATAGCCGAGGGTAGAGTTCGGACTGTGGGATCACTTGCCTAATCAAAATCCAAGTAGGCGAAGAGTGTGGATCATTGGTGTATATGGGTAGTCCTTTGGTTATGGTACTTTTCATGTTGCTAAGTAAGCTCTTGAAGTGACTTAAGTGTATGTTTAAGGATACTGAAGATGTTGGCAGAGCTTATGGACGGTGATAGCTATAACGGAGCGGGAAATTGGTAAGTATTGGAGTGAGCGACCGGATGATAGTATAGTTGTGGATTTGGGGAGTGATGTAATTTTCAGGTGAGGTGGATTTGGTATAGGATGGTGATTGGAAGGGATTTCCAAGAGTTGGTGCCGATCCATTTGAGAATATATGTGGCATATTTGATTTGTGTAAATTGTACGCCATAAGGGTGTGTTTTTTGGATGCCTAAGAATGCATAGATGGGTCACGTGTTTTTAAGTTTAAATATTTATTGTGGTTTGTTGATGGTTTGAAATTGGGAGGCTGTATGATTTTTAGTGAGGAATATTTCGTCGACGTATATGAGAACGTACTGAGTGTGGCTGTGGTTGTATTCATAAAGGAGGGATCCATTTGGCTGAACTTGAAACCTAGCTGTTGAAGAGATGAGGAGAATTTGTTGCGCCATTGCCTTGGGGATTGGCTAAGGCCGTAAAGAGCTTATGGAGGTGGCATAAGTGGTTGGTTTGTTTGGATCATGAAAGCCAGGTGGTTTGGAGATGCAAATTGTTTCATGAAGGGTCAGGCTGGGTAACTAGCGATTTCTAGTGGTAGCTATAGTAAAAAATGTCTGGATTCGGTGACATGATTGAAAGTTTTAGTGTAGTCAATTCCCATTTGCTATTTGTTGTATTATTGAGCAACTAACAAGGCTTTGCATCTAGCAACTGTTCCATCAAGTTATAATTTGTTCAATAGATCCACTTGATGTCGATGGCATGCTGATGTGGTGAAGGTGGGACAAGTATCCAAGTGCCAGCGATATAAGGAATTCTTTGGACATGGCCCGTCACTAGCTGGGGTCTTTGAGGGCAATGGAATAGCATTGTGTGGTAAGGGAATGGTGTCGGTTTAGTTGTTATTTGGTTTAAGCAAGCCAGTTTATAGAAGAGTGATCAAGTGGTGGAGGTGGTTAGTTGGACAGTATACCCAGAGGGCTAGAGCTTGTGAAGCAGTCTGTTATATTAGCACATGGGTTATAGTTGTTATATTTTTGTTATGCTGACTCGTTCTGCCCTGTTATTTCCATATTCCATTAGTAGCCACTGAAAAGACAAATACTTATTGGTAATATTGGTTAAAAAAAAGGCATATAGAAAGTTATAATGCTACTACTCTTGGGTTTTCCTTCTTTTTTTAAAATGAGCAGGTTATATGCCAAATTGGTATCAGAGAGGTGTGATCTGGGGCAGCCATGGCTGAAGGAAGCAAACACCTGGTTGTCAATGATGCTTATAGTCTAGAATCCCTTTGGGCGGCACAAGATAACCTAGTGAAGTGATCGAAGAACTCGTTCCCGAATTATTCCGATTTTCTATGGAGATGCGAAGAGAGATCCAAAAGCTCAAAATGAGAAACTCGGCAACCACACCGGCGCTCCGTAATCATATTAGTGGAAATTCAGATCTCCTACGCTACTTTTTTGTTCAACAAGAAAATCCTGAACCAGAGATTGCAGATTTGATATACCGAATTAGAGGAAGACGAGAAAAATATGGGCGAATCCTCAGCTTATCAAAAGAATGGACTTCGCTGCAGAAATTATGGTGAGTATCGTGTGAAACTTGATTTCTCTTCTTTGATGGTCACTTGTACGTTAAAAGCTATCTCTATCGTGAACAATTGGTGGAAACTTCTTTGAATATATGGAGATTCCACGAGAAAAGCAAGTGAAATATGTGTCATGTCGTTTAAAAAGTTGGGCAATGGTGTGGTGGCCACAACTCCTTAAAATTTGATAACGAGAATACAGAGGATCAGTTTCCGGATGGTTTAGAATGTAGCAACCTCTGCGAGGGCATTTTTTTACTATCAAATTATGAGCATATGTCATACACTCCATATCAATATTATTCAAAAGGCTCCAAATTTATCAGCGCATACACTGAAAATCTTTGCCTACTCATTACTAGAAAAAATGTAAATGACTCCAACAATTAATTAATCATCAGATACATCAGCTGTCTTAAAGAAAATATTTAAGATACATTCGAACTGAATTCAACTTGGTGTTTGTCACAAGCAGTGAATCTGGCATACAAAGCAAAATTTCAACTTAACAGGCACACAAGGGGTAATTCGTCTCGAAGTGCAGCCTTTGAAAAGTATGATCTAGTAATCGGATTATTAATCTAACACTGAAGCCGTGCTCTCTTCAATCCAAATCAGTACATAAATCCATTTCAGTAGCAAGCGAGAAGGCTTCTATTAAGAGCATAAACTTGGTGAAAGAGAATCCATGCTTCACACCTTCCAATTTAATATGTTTCGTCTGTTTTCAATCCGGACATAAATTGAATGAATGTCCAGCATGGCAAAAAATTCAGCTCATTGAAGGAGAGGTTGAAGATGATCTGCAAGACAATGCCTCAGATGTGGGTGAAGCAGAAATTTAGGGGTAGTCGGAGATGAAAGGGAGGCCCTTGTATGCGTTATCGAGAAATTACTTCTAGCACCTTGACAGTCCATGGCTTCTGAACGGCATGCTATATTTCGGACTAGCATCAACAGAATTTTTTGTGATTTGCTCATTGTTTGTGGCTGCACATAGAACGTAATTTACTGATCAATTGTACAAGCACTACAGCTTAAAATTATAAAAACTCGCCAATCTCATAAAATCAATTGGGTTAAGAAAGAAATTGACAAGAGAAAATTTTCTATTGGGAAATATTTTATTTGCTAAGTACTTTGTGATGTCCTGGACATTATTGTTTGTCATCTTATACTTGGAAGGCCTTGCCAATTTAAAATTGGAGCAATTTATGATTGTCGGTTGAATACTTATTCGTTTAACTGGAAAGGAAAAAGTTAAAGCGGCTGCCAACTTCTACTAATTCCATAAAAACTTCCAACTACAATTCAAATTTATCTATAATTTCGGGTCCAGCATTTCTACATAACTTCCGAGAAACTTCCATTCTCTTGACCATGTTGATGGCGGAAACCAATATAGGCTCAGCTTCAAACAACATCCCTCCTAAAGTGCAGCAGTTTTTACAACAACTTCAAGATATAAAATCGAATGAATTACCCATGGGACAACATCCTCTCCGTATGATTCAACACCAAATTGACTTTCTACACAATGTTTCCTTACCTAACCTACCACACTACCGAATGACAGCAAAAAAGCATCAAATTTTACAAGGTGTGGTTGATGACTTATTGGCTAAACAATTAATCAAACATGGCATAAGTCCTTTGGCGGTCATGACGCTCTTAGTACCAAAATAAGAATGTGTGTTGATAGTCGAGCCATCAATAAAATTACTAACAAGTATCATTTTCTGACGTCAGAATTTGAAGACATTGGAAAAACTTATTGGCTCCAAATATTTAGCCAAACTGGAACGATAGTGATATCATCAAATATGGATTTGTCTAGGCGATGAATGGAAGACTGCATCCAAAACTCAAGAAGTGTCAATCAGGAAGAACGGAAATTAGGCAGCTAAATTGGGAGTTTTCTATAATTAAGAGCTTCCTTATTTAAATTATTTCCAATGACTATTATGATTTATTTCCCTTTTAGCTGAATATTTTGATTAGAAATATATATTATTAGTTTCCTAAAATAGATTATGCACGTTACTTTGTACCTAAAATAGATTGAAAGATTATTATTTAGTGGGATGAAAGCAAAGGGAAAAGGCATCGAGCCTATTCAAAATTCAACCTATTATTCTCAAAACTTTGACATGGTATCGGAGCCAAAATTTTGCCCTAACCGCCAGTAGTTATTGGAGGACCGTCAAGGCTCCCTTCCCACCGGCCTTCTTGCGAGAAATGCGGAACTATGTCTTTTTCTTGATTCGCCCATCTAAGGATTTTCGTCCACTACGACTGCTTCATCCGCCTTCGATTCACCTTCTTCTCTCCAGTGTTTGAATCCAGCTACAATCTGCGATCCTGTCCATTTGTTATCTCGTCTGTGATTCCAAGTTTCATCCGCAATCTGCAATCTCGTTTACTTCGTTCGCTTCGTCCGCTTCGGATCTCCTTCAAAAGCCACCGCTGCTTCTGCGACATCTTCAACTGCCTCTTCTGCATCGGCTTCGTCCGCTTCGACTTTGGCTTCTTTATTGCACCCAAGGATTGAAGGCTTCGACACACCTTCCTAGATACACGGCTTCGAAATCTCGACTTTAGTACTTTTGGCATAAAGATCAGGGAACAAATCGTCCTCGTCGTGACAGAAGATTCAACAGCATTTTGATCGTAAAACAGGACACGGATCCTACTTGTGGGTTATGATCAGTAGCATTTGGATCAGGACGCGGATCTTACTTGTAGGCTATGATCGATAGCATCTGGATCGTGTAACTGGATCCTATTTGTGGGTTACGATCGGTAGCATTTGGAACAAGACACGGATCCTACTTGTAGGCTATGATCGATAGTATCTGGATCGTGTAACTGGATCCTATTTGTGGGCTATAATCGGTAGCATTTAGATCAGGACATGGATCCTACTTGTATGCTATGATTGATAGCATCTGGAACGTGTAACTGGATCCTATTTGTGGGCTATGATCGGTAGCATTTGGATCGTGTAACTGGAAGCGGATCCTTCGTGTGGCTATGATTCAAATTTCTGGATGACAATGATAAATGATTTCTTGTTTTTTTTGCTCAAATCATGTTATGGTTCGGGAGTTGTCTCTGAGGCTTCGACAATCTCAGCTTTGGCACCTTCAGCTTTGGCACTTAGGGCTTGAGGATTTTTCGGTCCCGACAATGTTATAAGTTTTTTATTGGCAAATTGGTACTTCCTGATCAGTCAGCATCAATTTGAGGAGGGTTGTCAATTAGGAAGAACGGAAATTAGACAGCTAAATTGGGAGTTTTCTATAATTAGGAGCTTCTTTATTTAAATTATTTCTAATGTCTTTATTATGATTTATTTCCCTTTTATCTGAATACTTAGATTGAAAATATATATTATTAAGTTGTCTAAAATAGATTATGCACTTTATTTTGTACGTAAAATAGAATGCAAGATTATTATTTAATGAAATGAAAGCAAAGGGAAAAGGCATCGAGCCTATTAAGAATTCAGCCTATTATTCTCAAAACTTCGACAAGAAGCACTATACGAGTAGAATGTTATGAATTTTGGCTTATGTAATGCACCCAATACCTTCATGCGGCTCATGAATGAGGTACTAAAAAGATTTCTAGGAGTCCTTTATGTTGCTTACTTCAACGGTATACTTGTATATAGCTCATCGTACAAGGATCACATACATCATTTATTCCACAACTTTGGAGTAATAAGAACGCATAAGCACTTTCTAAACATTCCCAAATGTGAGTTTGTTGCTTCAAATGTCTGTTTCCTTGGATTTATTATAACGGCAACAGGAATTAAGATGGATGCAGAAAAAGTTTTGGCCATTCAATAATGGTCCACGCCTACCTCTCTGTTTGAAGTTCGTAGTTTTCACGGATTGGCTAACTTTTATCGTCAATATGTTCAGCATCATTATGGCCCTGTGATAAATTGTTTGAAATCCAAAATCTTTAGTTGAATCAGCGAGAAACAACGCAGCTTTAAAACATAAAAGAAATAGCCACTACAACTCTAGTATTGGCTTTTCCAAACTTCGATAAATCTTACCAAGTTCATACCGATGCTTCAATGATTAGAATAGGAGCTTTACTAATCCAAAATGGCCACCTCATTGCATTTTTCAGCAAAAAAATTCAACTACACTTGGCAAGAATGAACTGTTTAACAACAGGAACTATATGCAGTTGTCTGGGCCTTCAAAAAGTGGGAACACTACTTGCCTCATAAGGATTTTGTATTGTGTAGTGACCACCAAACCTTGCAATTCCTCAATCCGCAAAAAATCTAAGAATTACATGCTTGCACATTATTCCTCCAGAATTTCAAATTTCTGTTGAAACATAAGTCTAGTGCTCAAAACCGGTTGGTTGATGCTCTTATTAGTAGGAGAGCTATCCTTCTAAACACTTTATAAATTGAATTAATGGGCCTTGAATCCATTAAAGAAATGTATGTTGAAGACAGAGACATCACTTCTATTCAGACACAATGCAATATTTCCCATTCGATTAAATATAATTCAATTTCATAGTTATTTGTTTAAAGAAAACCAATTGTGTATTCCGAACACATCCTTAAGAATTCAGCTTATCAAAAACCTACACACCGGAGGCTTAGCAGCTTATGTTGGGCGTAACAAGACATTTGCTCAACTACAAGAACATTTTATCCGGCCTCAGTTGTGGAGAGCTGTCTTCAGATTTGTAAGAAAAATGTTTTGTTTGTCAACGTTATAAAAGAACAAATCAAAATACCGGATTATATACACCTCTTAAAGTTTCGGATTCAATTTGGAAGACCTTAGCTTATACTTAACCTTGGGTTTACACAGCAGAAAAAAAAGGACTTAATTCAATCATGGTCATCGTTAACCATTTTTTAAAAATAACACATTTTGTGGCTTGGAAAAAAAACTTTTGATGCTATCCATATAGCTCACGTTCTTTTCAGAAAAATGTTCGCCTGCATGGAGTTCCCCAAAGCCTTACCTCTGAACTTGATGTCCACTTTGTTAGTTGTTTTTGTAGAGAGCTTTGGAAACGATTACAAACCACCCTCCACGTAAGTTGTGCCTATCATCCACAAATGGATGGGCAAACCGAGGTAATCAATCAAACCCTTGGTAAGATGCCTCGCTGTCTTGTGAAAGACCATTTGAAACATTGAGATAGTATCTTAAGACAAGCAGAATTTGCTTATAATTCAATGACTAATCATTCCACAGAAAAGATTACCTTTAGTATTGTTTATATAAAAGTACCCAATCAAACGGTGGATATTATTGTATTTACCCAAGTGTAAGAGATAAATTGTTATTTCTACAGCAGAATATACTACCCATCATCTTCAAAAAGTTTGATCCAAATTAATAGCCTCCAACAATAACTAGAAACAGCGGGCCAACAGCCACCGATTTCACAAGGTTTTTAATTTGGTTGACTTCATTATGGTTAGAATGCACAAGGAATGGTTTGCACCTGGCATATACTCCAAGTTGAACCCCCAAAAATTCAGACCATTTGTTGTACTTGAGTGCATTAATGACAATGCCTACATCGAAAATATGCCACCTTATCTGCTTACTTCCACCTTCAACATTTCAGATTTGTAGTCATACCATGTCCTTGATGATGCTACTACACAAATTAATTCGCTCAGAGTCAAGTTCTATATATATATATATATATATATATATATATATATATATGTGTGTGTGTGTGTGTGTGTGTGTGTGTGTGTGTGTGTGTGTGTGTGTGTGTGTGTGTGTGTGTGTGTGTGTGTGTGTTTTATATTCATATTTTGAGTGACATATATTAGGAGACATACCATAGAGGATTGAGAGATACATTCTTTATGGAGGGAATGAGTAGAATGCTGAAAAGGTGAGCAGCAGTCAGGGTGATGTTTGGCAGAGAGTAGGAGGAATTTTGAAGTAAGTTTGTTTTGTTCCTACATGTAAAAACAGTTGTTAGTAAATAATGTTGAAATCTATTAGGTATTTTTCGAGGACTTTATTCGAGTCTTATCTGCTGCCATTTGTTCATAATATTTTTATGAGAGTTTAAAATTGTCATTGAAAAATGTTTTGAATATAAGGAATTTATTTATGGATTCTGATTTGCATTTCATTAGGCAAGACCAACAATATTGAGATTATTTGTCTATGAAGCATATATAATATTATTAGCCTTACTATGAAATAACTGGGGAATGTCCCCATATATCAGAGTGAATTATTTATAGATTGAGAGCTATAATTAAAAGAAGAAAAATCTATATTGCAGCTTTTGGTTGTCCATTAAAATTGTCACAAGTTATCATCCTAAAAATCCTATTAATTTTATTAAAATTTCTAGAAAAACTAAATCTAATTAATCAGTACAATCATTCCAACAACATATGCATGATTTGCATGAAGATAGTCATAAGAAATTAGTTATTAATTAGGATAATTACAAGCTTTCTTCTAATGTGAATAAGATGTACATGAAATTTATACTTTGCAACAAAGACAAAGTGTTCAACTCCAAAAAGACATCCATCAAGAACCATTATGATTTTTTTGTTGTTTCGATATCTATATGAATGGCTAACAACCATTAAGGTATTGAATGTAAGAAATGTATGACCATTTAAGAAGTTATAACATATCAAAAATAATATTTACTGATTTACAAATTACAAGAATAACTAGTATAAATTCAACTTTCAATGTATTTAATTTGATCTTATTTCATGTGTCAATTGTAGATTGTTTGAATTTTGCACTTTCTTCATTTTATTTTGAAAGTCCACTATTAGATAATTTTATGCAAATTTCCCTTGGCCATTTTAGATGATGAAATTGCATCCACCGTTGATGCTAGCTTGTTTATTAGTATCTTAAATTTGTTTCTGATAATTCATAGATTCCTTTGCAGGAAACACAATTTTTGTCCTACTTTGTTTGATAAGTATCAAGTACTTATAAAAAATATCGAGTAATTAGGCAGATTGGGTGGACATCTATGTTCTCATTTTTTTCAAGGATAATCACAGCAAGCACTGATCTAAGCAAAGACAATGGTTTACATATCATTAACAGTTTAATTTATTCTTTTGAAATCAATAAACACAAAATTTTCAGCAGTAAAGAAATGATCAAGAAAGAGATCTACACAGTAAATATCTCTAATAAATAGCAATGGAGTTTTGAAAGACATATGTTTACATATCATTAGCAGATTATTTTTTTTTATTTTTTAAATTTTTATTTTTTTGAAATCAATAATCACTACAATTTCAACTGGACAAAAGAAAAAGAAAGAAATTTACACAATAAAGATATAGCGGCACTTACTTAATAATTTGATTCTATGAGTATATTGAGCTCAAATTAGACATCCGAAACCTTGCTAATTGAAGGTAAACTTTAAAGTGAGAACATATTTACTAATTTGAAAATGTAAACCGAGACAAGATATCTGTGAAGATGTAACCCAAGGCAAGATATCCAAGAAAGCAACAAACAAATGACATTCCTGAACATTAGAATTTCTCATTGCAAGTTACCCGAACATGACAGAAATACTTTCTCTTATATAGTATCAGCTAATTCATACTAAAATAAATGATAAACTATTATGCGTAAGTTACTAAAATAATGATTTAAGAATCCAATCAAAGATTTCTAAAAAAAAGCATACCTCCAACTCCAAAATATCGAAAGAAAAGCTTCCCAGAAGCTAGCGCTTGCATTTCTCACAGTAGTGATTGACTTTCATTTCTGATGCGCACCCATAGCAAAAGGTAAAACTACACCTTAGAAGAATCAAATAAATCAATATATTAGTTTTTAATTTGAGATCATCAAATAAATATAAAAAGAAGATAAAACAACATTACAACCTTTAGCCAATTAACAAACAATTATTTCTATAAACAAGTATAACAACAACAAAAAAATCTTAAACGGTCACCTAAAGAGATTGGTTATAGGGTTCATTTGCAAGAGAACAGATAGGCACACATTGGAAACAACATGGAGTAACCATTGCATGACTGACCCAGCCTAGACATAGCCTATAGCTCACCTTATGGCAATCCTAGTGAGATGCAACACTCTCTTGGACCTAGTTGGGCCAAAACATTAAATGGGTCACATCTAAATCAATTCCTATGAAAAAGAAATCCAACCTTAGAAAAGGTTGAATTGGCTCAACCCACGAGTCAATTAGACATGAACACAATCCTAGTAATCCTACCAAGACAATGAACCCGATCACTTCGCTAGGTGGTGTCGATTAAAGCATCATTTGGCCCGGGTCAATGTGGGGTTGACTATGGACCCAATTAACCCTGGCCCTTTGACCTCTTTGACCAAATCAAACCCCATTGAGCCCAAATCAACCTAAGCCCTAGCCTAGTTGACTCAAAGCCCTAGTACTTCACCCTAAATTACTTCTAAAATATATAAATTAGTGAGAAAAAATCACAAAAATAAAAATTAAAATGCTATGAACCAGTAAATACAGAGAACTCGAATAAAATATCCTAAATTAGTTCTAAACTGTATGTATTAGGTTTTTATTATTTTCTAAAAATTAGATTAATTCTCAAAATTTAGTATTATTAAAAAATTCTCATGTATCTTAGGCTTTGTTAATTAAATTTGACGTTAAGTATAGATCTCAAGTCACTTAGATGCTAAAGACATTAATTTGACTTTGGCTCCCCTAGGCATAATTGAACAAATAGCCCTACAAAATACTGCAGCATGTGTTTTGCAACATGCCTATTGCTTGATGAAGTTTGGTCCTCTGCATATTGTTTCTAGAGAGATTCAAATCCAATGATAGAAATTTAAACAGCAACAACATGGTTGGCCTACCTTTTGGGGGTGTTTCCCCCATGGTTGGAACGATCTTACTTTTTATTGAGGATAAACCTAAACTTTTGAAAAAAATAGCACCCTGAAGACAACCATGTGACTTAAGAAGTAATTGATGGTAACTAAATAGCACAAAATTTTGTTGTAAAAGATAGTGTTCCCACCTCTTTAACCAACAAATAATCTCATAGAATTTTTGCTCATAAGTACATCATCATTGTATCGTAGAGGGGAGCTTTTAACAAAAATACTTGATTAGCTTGCTTTCCTGGTACGACACGAAGCCAATACCCTTAGTAGTCATCTCAATTTAAACTTGAAAATGGTTTCTTAAAGTTAAGGATTACAAAAACTGATGTGGAATATAATGCTCTTTGATAGAATTGAAACTCTATTATTGGTCATGTCTCCATCAACATGATTTTATTGCAGAAATTTCTATCAAACACACTAGCCTTAGGGTTATAGTTGATCTGAAATTTTGTCTTTAGGAAAAATTAACAAAAAGGGAATAAATGGAGTTCTTCTATAGTTTTTCTTGAATTATTTCTTTCAAACCTCCAATGCAACTCTAATTGATTAGTCTTGTTGAGATTGCTATGGCAACTATAATGATGAAATTCTTCTATGTCAATGGTTACTTCTTAAGAACACTTACAAAATTGTAAAAGATTGCTCATAATCTAAAGGAAGTGTCATTGGAAAGGTTTCCTCATCTATTGTTTTTAGCATATTTTTTATCTTCCCATTGATGTGATATATTTAATTGAATCCACCAAACATTTGTGCCTCCTATTAGTTTGTAGGAATGCTTGCTTCTCCAAAATAAATTTCCACATACTCGAAGAATGATTCAATGGCATGTCCCCAAATGATATAATTTTCAATGTATAAGAGCCCATAAAAGAAGGGAATACCTTAAAATTTTATTGATTCTGCTCTTAAGAATAACGCCTCCTGGATGATGCTCCAATTTTAGTTGTCTACAAATTGAATAAAAGTGAAATTGAGTTTTTATATCGATGAAATATTCATTCCTGGTCAAAGAACAAAAAATAGTTGATGAGCTGGTTGATCATCTCTTAGAAGGCGATGTGAATCATGATTTATCAAAGCACCACTGGTGCAATTGATGGAGTTCGAATACCACTACTCTAAAAGATAGGAAGTTCCCAACGCATCTTAGTAATAAAAAGTTCAAAATCATTCACCAATGAATCTATTCATCATTGATGGAGAGTAGACCAAGTACGTGCATGGAGTCCAAATTGCAGTCATCGTCATGAGACAAGTTCTTGTCATCATTCACCATTAGTGTAATTTACCAGAACAATAGGAGGAAAAGAAGGAATATTTTAGATTTAATTCATTAACCAAATGTTTTATTTATAAAAGAACAAGTAACCAACAAAGTATGAAGTAATACCATTAAACTGATATTAAGCTGAATAATAAAAGCAAACAAACAAACAAAAGACTATAACAATTGTTAATTAAACTAATCCAGCCGGTAATATGGCCAGTGGGCGGATGATTTAGGTGAGCTGCATCATATACCACACAAATCATTAATGCTACAAATGTACCATCCTATTCTGTAAACCCTTAAAAAGATTCAACATTTGCTCGTTTGTGATAAAATAAAAAGAAGATCATTTTAATTATTATTAGATCATAAAAAATAAGATAGTGTTCATTAAATTAGCAAATCTATACATCCTTGTTCAAGTCCAACCGGGTAGTATGTCAAAAATTAATCAAACGCATTCGTAAAATCAGGTCTAGCCAAGACAATCAACCAAAGCTTCTCGGCCAAACAAAAAAGTTTCAAGAAACTAAAACGAATTACATGGATTGCAAAAATACAATTCAGCCAAACAGCATCAAGCTACAAAGCAAAGCTTTGAAAGACGATAGTACCTGCACGAAATGAACGCGCATCCATCAATCTTCTCCACAAAGAACTTGCATTTCGGGCATCTCTGCCATTTGCTTTTCTTGGCCAACTTCATAAGCAACAAATCCTCACTCTTCCTCTCATCCTTCCCCAGTTCCTGAAACTCGCTACAACTGAACCCCAAATGCCAAGGTACCTTGCACTGAGCACAAAAGAGTCTATTGCAATGCGGACACTCTGCATCGGTTATCACCTTCTCCATATCATTCATCATAAGCGCCGAACAATCCTTGAACGGGCAATAAAATTTATCATCTACCATTGACTCGCACAATGCTTTGCACCAATAATCAAATACTCGTTCGTCAAGTATCAGCGAGCACATCGCTGGCTCAAGCTTGCCATTCATGCAATTTGGATCCGGGCACTTGATGAAAAACACGTTTTCCTCAACCTTTGCCGCTACATACTGGCTGACGCAGTTCTTGCAGTATGTATGAGAGCAGCCTTCAATGGCGAATAGCTCGTGCGCGTATTTAGACTCCGTACATATTTCACAATTATAGTTGGGCTCGAGAAGTACAGGACTGGAGGAAACCCCAAACTCCATTTCCAACTTCTCTTGCTGCGTAGTGCCGGAAGACTCCCCGATTTCGATGTTAGGCTTGCCGACCCATGGATCTCCCATCAATGGCATCTTGAAAGAGCGGGATCTCTTCGTGTAAGGCCTACGAAAACTGGATACCCAAGCCGAATGGGAGTCTCGCTCGACGACGATGGGGTTTTTACGGCTGCTCCCTCTGCTTATTTCTATCATTCCGAGAAACTCGACCTCGTCATCGATCTCAATGGGGTCCTTAAAGCCGCTACCTCTGCAGGGGTTTTCGTCAGGGACTATGATAATTTCCCGAGCAGGACTGCGAACGTCCATGGGGAAACCACTTCTTTTGATTTCTACTTCCCAGGCTTCTCGCGTCGAGGGGAAAGCACAGTGAAATGAGTAAAAATTTAAACTTCGACTTGGATATTTGCGTTTGGGAATGCGCAGATGGGAAAGATTACGAGCAGACGGAGAAGATCAAGAAATTGGATCCCTATTAATTTTATATATGTGAAAATATTTTTACTGACCTTTCATTTCCTACATTCGGAAGCCGTTGAGTTGCCAGAAAAATCTCGATCTGAGCGATTCAAAATAAGCGAGCGTTTAAAATCGCACTAATCTTCCCCGTTGGCCGTTGATGGAGCGAAATTCTTGAATTTGTTACCAAGTTATTCAACTTGAATAGGAGCCGTTTGGGGCGGCAATAAAATCACTTTTCGCGATTTGATAGCACGGCGTCATTGTATTTTGGAATACTCCGACTGGTTTAACAAAATTTAAGGACAGCTGTCTTGCGGCCCGCTTCTTTCATAATATATTATGGTTGAACCCCTCAATCACTCTCTGGACCGTGCATCGTTCCCGTAACTATGTGGTCGAACTCTCTCACCCGCCTCTGTGTTGTTTGTCCTTCTCCTCTCCCTTCTCACTCGTGCTTCGGTTACCATGTAAGCACTCGTTCTCCCTCACCTGTGCCTCTCTCACCTGCCCTTCTCCTCTCCCTTCTCATTTGTTGTTGCTCCGGTTTTTGTAAGTGAATGTGTTTTGTTCATCTGTGTACTCCAACAATTGTTGATGGATCGTTACTTACCTCATGCAACTTTTACTCTCCTCTCCCTTCTCATTTGTTGTTGCTCCGGTTTTTGTAAGTGAATGTGTTTTGTTCATCTGTGTACTCCAACAATTGTTGATGGATCGTTACTTACCTCATGCAACTTTTACCTCTTTATTTGAAATTTTTCATGAGATTTTTAGCTCTCTAGGTTAGAGATCAACCAAAGAAGATTTCTTTTGACTTGTATGTTTGAATTGCTGCTTTTTTTTTATTGTGTTGGTTGTACTTGTGTTTCTTGTTATGGTGTTGAGGTTGGTGTTAGTGTTGCGGGGTTTTAGTGTTGGTGACTGTGTGGTTTGTTGGTGAGCCAACGAAGGTTTCTTTAGGTTAGTCTGTTGGGATTGTTGCTTTCTTTTGTTATTGTGATTGGACCTATGACACTTGAATACTTGGAATTAATAAGGAGTTGAGGTTGCTGCTAGTGTTGTGGGGTTTTAGTGATGGTGACTGTGTGGTTCATTGCTAATGGTTTTTTTAGGCTGGTTTGTTGGAATTAATGCTTTCTTTTATTATTGTTGTTGGATTTGTGACACTTGAATACTTGGAATTTATATGGTGTTGAGGTTGGTGCTGGTGTTGTGGGGTGTTGTTGTTGGTCCTGGTGTGGCTCTCTCTACTGCATGGTGTTGTTGTTGGTGCTAATGTGGTTGCCTCTACTGTAGAGTGTTATTGTTGGTGTTGGTTTGGCTCAGTGTTGCTTTCTCTACAGTAGGGTGTTTGTGTTGGTGGTTGGATATTGGTGATGGTAGTTAGGCTTGGGTGTGTCTGTGTCTCACTACTGATTAGTGTTGGTGTTGTTGGTTGGGGGTTGGTGATGGTAATTTGACTTGTGTGTGTCTGTCTCTCTATCTCTCTCTCTCTACTTATTAGTGTTGATGTTGGTGATTGGGTGTTGGTGATGGTGGTTTGACTTGGTTGTGTGTGTCTCTCTCTATTGTTGGGTGTTGGTGCTAATGGTTGGGTGTTGATGATGGTGGTTTGATTTGGGTGTGTGTGTCTCTCAGTACTTTTGAGTGATGGTGGTTTATTGTTGTTTCTTCAAAATTTTGTTTTTGTGTTTTAGTTTGATTTTTTTTATTTTAAGAGTTTGTTTCTCTTGGCATTTTATTTTTTATCATGTTCTTTGTCCTGCTTTCATTATGAGTATCACTATTAATATGTTTTGATTATTAGTTTAAATATGGTTAAGAGCAAAGAAGTAGCTTCACCAGCAATGTGGGATAAGGAGGTCACATACATATTTTGTAACCCATGTATTAAAGAGATTGAGCTTGGAAATCGAACAACCACGTACTTTAGCATAGAAGGGCGACAGAATATTAAGAGGTTCAAAGAACTGACAGGAAGGGAGTATGATAGACTGAAATTCAAGAACAAATGAGATCAAATAAAAAATGACTAGAAGTTATGGAAGAAAATTAAACAGGGATCCATGAGATTAGGTTGGGATTCAATCAAACGGACCATTGATTCTTCAGAGGAATGGCAGAATAAGAAATTACAGGTAAAACATATACCTCAAAATGCTTGTATTTTTGTTCTTCATCCATGTTATTTCGTTTTAACTAATATGCTTCCTTGAACGTTGCAAGTAGTCTCAGTAGAAAAAAAATTCAAGTTGAGTAGCATTGAAC
The DNA here is from genome assembly GCA_003013225.1 of Phalaenopsis aphrodite. Lineage (NCBI taxonomy): Eukaryota > Viridiplantae > Streptophyta > Magnoliopsida > Asparagales > Orchidaceae > Phalaenopsis > Phalaenopsis aphrodite. The sequence continues at coordinate 27,587 of NEWO01000805.1, forward strand.
CGGACATGGAAGATAAGTTGGGCTTAATGCTTTAGGGCGGTTATCTCGATGGGTCTGCATTCGTTGAACCCAAGTGAGCAAGGGTTTGTATGCATACCAAATGAATTGGTAGCCGAGTAGGTTACTGGGTTAGGTGAGGCCTGAGCATAAACTTGAGGGACATCGAGTCCAAATGCCAATCAAAATGCCTAGGGTGGAGAAAAAGAAAAATAAAAAAGACGCTTTTGTCAAAAGCTCAGCAAATAAGCTAATAGAAGTATGTGTAGCTCAGCCTAGTCCTTCAACTGACACAACCATAGATGGTTTTATTGGAGTTTTAGATACTCATCCTGAAGTTTGGGCTGATACGATGTTCTATATAAACTTCGTTAAGTTACTTGAGAACCTCACCCGCAGGCAAATATTCATGAAGTTTCGCCCCGAGCTTCATTTCCAATATATACATTCATTTATGGAAAATTTATTATGTGATATCACTATTTATTGGCATGGTTTTTTTTCATATTTTTTTATTCAAATCCTTTTTGTTTCTTTTTTTATCAATAATATGTCGTCATGTAGTTATTTCTGATATGGAGCAGTTACTTTTCAGTTTTTTATGTTTTTTTTTTCCTTAAAGTTGGGTGATCATTGTTATTACTTTACCTGAACTCTTTTGCAAAATGGATTGGCAGTGATTTCGCAGGAAGAGAATTGTTGTGGCGATTAAGATAATTTTTTATGAGAATTATCACTCGATCATTGAGAAAAATCCATGCATGACATCATTTTTCATTGGTGATAAATGGGGCTGTGAGATGACAGCAGAACATCCCACAAGGTTCAATAATATATTATGCATGTCAGCACCCATTTTTGGATCTTCTTCATGAACTTCATAGCAACCATGAGCTCCACAGTTCCTTAAAAACGACGATAAGAGAGGTTTTAGCAATAACACTCTACATTCTATCATAGAATGAATCAATGAGAGGAGCGATGGAGCGTTTCTAGCATTCATATGAGACAAATAATTGATATTTCTCCATGGGGTTGAGATCACTAGTTAGTTTAGTAGCACAAACAATTAGGTTGGAGGATCTATCATTCGAGATGACTCCGACAAAAATTGCTAATGACCCTTAGTATATGTCATTCTTCAAGGTAAATTGCAATCACACATTACATTCAAATCTGAATCTAATGCACGACCCTTGCAGCAATAACATCTTTAACTATTGAAAAAAACTATATTGGAGCAATTGACAGTACCTACGTGGATGCAAGACTACCCAACCAAGAAAAGGTCGTGTACATTGGCTGATTTGGATCACCCAAAAAAAATGTGATGGTCATGTGTGACTTCAACATGCGCTTCACTTTTTTTATGGTCGGATGGAAAGGGAGTTCACATGATAGTTGGTTTTTTTCTTATGCAACAAAAAATAGTAGACAACGCTTCCCTCACCACTTTAGTATCTTTATCAATTATTATTAATGATGGTTTTCTAATAGGTAAATATTATATGGTCGATGTTAAATATCCATTACAAAGCAGATGAAGTCATTTCTAGATATCAAATATCACATCTCAGATTTTGAGATATCAAGTAGTGATGACCATGGAAGAAACTAAATGTTTAACAAACTTCACTCCTTACGCGACGTGATTGAAAGAACATTTAGGTTGTGGAAGAAAAAATGTGTCATCCTAAGTGATATGTCAATATACCCTTTTATTAAACAAGTACATATTGTGATGGCCACGATGGCACTCCACAAATATATTCAATAAAATTACTCTCGGTCAAACCCATACTTCAGTATGGCCGATCACGAACAGATGCAAGTCCCGCCTGAAGCATTCGACTTTCACATCAGATACTCTATACCACTAGTAGAGAGAGAGTCACCAAAATTTGACACCCATAACGGTGAAGGTGCATCGAAAATGGTAGCTTTGAGAGTGTGGATCACTGATGTTATCGTTAGATGTTGACTAGTTGTTTCATCTTTTCTTTCTAGAATCTATATTTTTTGTGCCTGTTGTATCATTGTTGCTTTTTATTTTATATTATTTAGATGTTTGAAAGAGCTTTTCTTCTTTTTTTGTGGGTTCGTGAGGTCCATGATAAGACATATGATCTTATAGGTTCTTCTGGATGGTCGGTTTGTTGTTGTTACATGTGAAATCCTAATGAAGGCAACATAGATCCTCTTCTTTTTGATGCATCAGTTTATGAGGACCTGCTCGATGACCTTTTTTAGGTGATATGCACATGTGGCACAGGTCATTGGTTTCATGTGATTTAAAGACAACCTAGAACTCATTTTTTACATGGTATGTTGTCTACATGTAGTGACAGACTCGTTCGTTGGTGTAGTTAGTTCTTTGAGACCTCAACCCTACATGTTTTTCCAATTTATGTTTTTTTATTTGATTCTATTTTGGGTAGTTTCTCTTTTCTAATTGATTCTTTTTTAGTTGAGATTCAGGATTTCAGAGACCTCCTGACATGTGTTTTGGTACTATCAACTATGAACTTCCTTACTGATGTCACGTAGACCACACATTTATGGGAGAAAGTTCTACAGTTGCCCATGGAGCGTCACAGAGAGATGTGGTTTCTTCAGGTGGACAGGCAGTTCACCATACTCCACTGCCGATAGTTATCAGGGTTTAATGGTATCCCTGAAGGACAATGTATCTCGTGACATACACCGTTTTGATTTTAAAATTAATATTTATCATAATTTTAATTGTAATTTTAAATTTTTTTTTTTTTATTAAGATTGATACTCAATGTTAAGTGAGGATCCTTTCATCTTTTTTCTTTACTGTTATGTATTAGTTTTTTGCTTCTGAAGTATTGAATATATTGTCAAGACAGGTCTGTTACAAACAGCATTGCTTAGCAAAGGCAGAATGACCATTTATCCACAAACAGCTGCAAATTAGTTGTTTTCAATTAACTGCCCTAAATAGCAAGCCAACTTATCCGGATAAGTTGCTGATCAGCAGTTTATCATGATAAGCTGTTTATCAACAGATTATTCAATAAGTTGCAGCTGCCCCAACAAAATTCTTTGGATTTAAAGAACCCACAAGAGGAAACCTATATTATTGAAGCAGGTAGTTCTTATTCAACCAGAAGGGATTCTCTCACTAGGCTCACCAGGGGGAGATTTAAACCTTCCCATCTTGATTAACCTATTGTGTTGGAATATTACGGGGATTTCCCACCCCTTCTCTATTAAAAGGCTCAAACATATTAGTAGAAAACATAAACTTTGGTGTATGGCTTTACTTGAACCTTCAGTTCATAAATATCCTCCTAAAATACTAAAACATTTCTATGGTTTCTCTCATTTTGCTAATATCAACAATAAAATTTGGATTTTTTGTAGAAAGGAGATCCATTAGTCAGTTCTTATCAATTATTCCCAATGTATTCACTTCTCTTCTGACATGGCAGGAAATTTTGGTTGTGTCACCATTGTCTAGGCAGGATATACAAAAAGTGCTAGAATTGAATTATGTACTGAATTAAATCACATAACCAGCTCCATGGCTTTCAGTTGGTTAGTTGGGGGGACTTTAATTTCATTGCCACCCCCTTATGAAAAACTTGGTGGAAGGTCCTCTAACCTATCTAAATTGACTGATTTTAATGATAATATTAAGCCAACTAGCCTTTTTAATCTAGGCTTTCAAGGTCCCCAATTCACATGGAGAAGAGGACGTAACCGGGAAAGTTGGATAGGTTTCTTATCAATGATTTATGCTACCAAAATTTCTTACATACTTATGTAACCCATCTAAGTATGGCTAGTTTTGATCACAGACCACTCCTTCTCTCAATTTCTGCCACACCTCCTCAAGGGAATACCTTCTTCATATTTGAATATGTGGTCTGAACATTCAAATTTAATTAACAATATCACTGCTAGCTGGAAAGGTATTTAACACTCCAACCCTTTGGTTAAACTCTAACAACTAAAGAAAAAATTTGGTAATGCTCTTAACCATTGAAATTGGTCTACCTTTAGGGATGCTTTCAGTATGGTTGATCAAGCTGAGAAGGACCTGGTGGCTATGGAAAGGGTTGCAGTTCTTGGCCTTGTGGATGAAGCCTCCTTATTGGAAACTAATGAGAAGCTACTTACTGCTACTGCATGGTAAAATAGTTTTCTCAGATATAAAGCCCCACTTAGTAGATTTCTGGATAGGGATAGAAATACTAGATATTACCATGCCTACATTAAGTATAGAAGGAAATGTAATGTTATCCATAGTATTCAAAACTCTCATGGGAGATGGTTACATGATGCCACTAAAATTGCCCAAGATGCTGTGGTTTTTTTTCAATAATTGTTGACCAATACTCCTGTCAGAACTCAAATTGATTAGGATCTTTTCCAGGATAACCCTTCTTGAAATTCCTTCTGAAGATGAAATATGTAATACTTTAAATACTATTGACAGTGGTAGGACTGCTGGTCCTAATGGTTTCTCATCAGACTTTTACAAGAAAACTTAGATGATTATTAAGGGTGATGTGATTAAGGCTATACAATATTTTTTTGGGGAATGATCTCTCTAATTATTTATGCTCTTCTAACATTGTGCTCATCCCTAAAACAATTGAGAAAGCCCATTGGAACCGCTTCAGACTTACTAGCATCAACAATGTTGTAAGAAAAATTATTAACAAGATTATTGTGGACAGTTGCAGCCTCATCTAGATCACTTAATTAGACCTACTCAAGCAGCATTTGTTAAAGGTAGAAATATAACTAATAATGTTTTATGAACTCAGGAGCCACTCATTGATATTGAAAAACCTTGTAGAGGGGGAAACTTAATCTGTAAACTTGATTTGAGGAAGGCTTATGAAACCATAAATTGGGCTTTTATCCTAGAAATATTGAGGTTTAGGGGGTTTTACCACTGAATTTTGCAATTTAATCTCCAGGTGGTTGCAAGGTAAGGTTCATTCAATACTCATCAATGTGTGGATCATGATTTTTTCATTGCCACTAAAGGCTTAGAGAAAGAGGATCCCCTCTCTCCAACAATCTTCATCCTTATGGACAACTCTATCATCCACAATTCCTATTCAAGGTACCACCAATGGTCCAGCTTGTCAGTCAGTCACCTCATCTATGCAGATGACATCATCCTTTTCTCTAGAGCCAATAGTAATGCTGTCAAGAAAATTCGACAGTCTCTCATGCTCTTCCAAAAAAAACTCTAGAATGACATTTAATTGAGTGAAATGTAATATGTTCGTCAGCAGCAGAACTAGTTCCAACATCAAACAATGGATCATTAAATAAACTAGTTTCTCACCTGCTCCTATCTCTTTGAAATATTTAGGAGTCCCTCTTATCAAAGGTAGAACCAAGCAAGTACATTTTGATGAAGTTATTAGTAAAATTGATACACAACTTAGGTACTAAACCAACTCTTTTTTGTCAAATGGGGGCAGAATCACTCTTTTAAGGAGCATCTTAACCACCTTCTCAACTTTTCTTCAGATTAATGGAATGAAAAAGAGTTCACAACTTCACTTGGAGAGATGCTTCAATAGGTTCCTATGGTCTGGGCAAAGGAAAAAAAATCACAAGGGTAGTTGGCAGAAAGCAACTAGACCTATAATGGCTGGAGGCCTTGGTTTCAAAAGATTAAAATAATTACAACATTTGAATCTTTGTAAACTCTAGATCAAATTAAGACAGTAGGACTCTCTCTGGGCTAAATTTATGCTGGTCAAATATTGCAAGGGCCTTAATCCCAACATGATTTTCAGGAAACTTGGGGACTCTAAAGTCTAGGTCAAGTTACTGAATGTCAAATAACAAGCTGTACAACTCTTTTTATGGGACATGAGCAGTGACAATCTTTATTTTTGGTTTGATAAGTGGTGTCATGTAGACATTTTAGAACCAAAATATTATGATTTCAATCCCAATCTCAAGCTAGCTGATTGTTGAGAGGGGGATCAGCGTTCAACTGAAATTCTGCGCACTTTGTTAGATAATAACTCTGATGAATCCTGACCCGACCCGCAATCACACAAATATTTATATTCCAAAAGATTGTCAAAAACTTGGACCAAATTATATTTAGTTGCTAGTGTGAATAAATAAAATAATTTATAAAAGAAATAATAAGTCTCCCCACTAGGGGCAGTACACAAGTATACGTATCGTTTCAAGTAATATATGACTTTCTTTAAAATCCCCAGTATCAAACCCATAGGAAAGCTGTAACTTTTTAATAATGACTCAAAAAAACTTCTATCTAAAGTGCAGATAAAAATGATAGAAGAATGGTGTCAGAATATTTATAAATGATTAAAACAAAATTTATGTGTAATCTAAATTTAAGCAGAAAGTAAGAACAAAGTTTAAAAGACTAACAAAGTTTAAAAAGGCTCCAATATTAAGAAAATATATTTCCCCTTGTAAAGAGATCTTAATCAGTGTAGGGATTGAATGATTAAAAATATAAAATGATATATTGCGAAAATAGAAGCATACATATTCATTACCCTCTCTTAGTGCTAGTAAAGAACATTGGCTAACCTTAAGTTTGTTTCATGTTGTGTAGTAGTGCTGAGTATATTCTAGCCTCCCACTTCTAGATTACCCATTTTGCCCTCTTTATAGGACCTATTAGAGATCCTTAGATCCAAACTCACTGATTTGCAAAGTCAATGAAAAGTCAGTGTAAATGCCATCGCAATTTTTAAAATAAAAAGAAACCTTTAAATCATTCTCATCCCACATGATTAATTTCTATATGCAAGGAAAAACTAAAAAAACTACTCATAATTCATGAAGATAAAACAAAACACATGATTTTTATTGAAAGTCAAGTCTTAATAGCAAAAATTTAAACACAAATATAAAGTAATTTTCTTATGTCTTCTTTCTAAGAAATTTCTGAAGTTTCCTTCAAACAATTCCGAACTCTTCTTACACAATCAAAGACTCTCTTCTCTTACATGAACTCTCTCAAATATGAATACTTGCACACTCTCTAGACTCTCTAACTCCCCCTCAAAGTCCCTCATTTTTGTTCAGCCATTGACCCTGTTGACCTCATTTTTGGTTGAGTTTTAGTTTTTCCTCTTTTACTGTCTAAGGTCTAGCCATAGGACTTTCTTATTTACTATTCTTAGAAGACTAGACATGAAACCCTCACCATTAGAAATTTTATCATCTTCTTTACTCAACTTGAAGTTCCACATATTGGTCATAATCTCTAAGCACTTAGTAGGTGGGGTCACTATAAAGGAAACTCAAGATGAGTCACCTTTAGGATTGCTGGACCTTAAGATTAACCCTGGGTATTGGTCTGAAGCTAAGGCACTCACTACTCTCATCTACACTTACATTCACTCACAGCCCTAAACTCAAATTTCTAGCCTAGGTCCCTTGATCTTTTTTAGGATACTCATGTAGATGGTCCCCTAAACCTACCAACCCTAGGGCTTTGGTTTGACTAAGACCACTCTATAGAGAAACCAAAATGGGGTTTCCATTGGTCCATGGCTTTTTGGAGGTGGTTGGTACCTCAACTCTACCAAAATACCCATCTTGGCCTTTTACCCCTAAAACACCCCCAAATTACCAAGATACCCCACAATAGCCCAAAATTAAAAAAAAAATAAAAAAATTCCCAGAAAATATCAATAAATCCCAAATATTCCCAATTTCATTTTTTTCGACTACCACATTACCAAATTTGGCCAATTTGGCCATCTTTAACCGAAAATCCTAAGTTTGCCTTTAAGGGCCCAAATTTCCCCAAATTCAACACAAATGTCCATCAATTTGATATCAATTGGCCCCAATTCCAATCCTTAACTCAAATTAACTCTTGATATGACCAATATAGACCAAATTCAAGCTTAATTGGCCCATGATTTGAACCCACTTTTGATTTAGATCAAAACCCCAATTTTGACCATATGACATAATGTCACCAAGTTAAACCTATAACCTAGTCAATTGGCTTAATTAATGTTGAAAAATATTCATAACATTACTACACATCAAAATCAACCATCAATTGGCCTTGGTGAAGCCTCAAATCCATTTGATCTTGGTCTAAATCCAAAATTCCTAAATTTAGCCCCAAATTAGCTAAGTCCCCAAATTACACCCAATTGATTGCCTTAACCTCCAAATTGGCATCCAATTAATGTTCAAAACTCTTCATGGTGTCCTTATTGATCATTTACAACAATTAATTTGGACTTAGCCTAAGGCTAACCCAAGCTAGACCCAAGCCTAGCCCAACATGACAAAATTGACTAATTTAAAATTCCCTCAAATTGACCCTTCAATTGAGCTCAAAACCACTTCCATTCTTCACCAAAGTTGTTCCTTATGATCATATATATAATTTTAATCAATAAATTGGGTCAATTGACATGGCTAACCTAGCCCAAACCCAAGTTTTGGTCATTTGCACTCAGTTGGACCCATGCACTAAATGTGACCTAACCACCTTAAAGTCACCAAATTAACTCCACCACAGCCATTAGTTGGACCTAGTGACCAGTCAAAACACCATGAAACCACCTAAATCAAGCCATGGGCCAAAGGTCCCCCAAATCAAGGGATATTATTTCCAAAAATGCATGTTCTTAAGATATCCTTACCAAAATTAGGTATTACTGCACTAAATTGTTGTGACATATTTTAAACATGAAGTTTTTAAGTGATAGTTAGCAATATTCTAAACCTTCCTAAGATTTAGGATTAAGTTCAACACAGACTAACTAAATACACAAAACAACACTGTTAACACAATTACTACTATAAAAAAAACTACTCACTAAAACATAAATACATCAAAAAAATGTCTAAAAAAAATAAAACAAACAGTTTCAACAAGTACAACTCAGAACAAAACAATAGTAAAGTATAATTGTACCACAAAAGTTCACAACAACAATAAATAAAACTAAACTATAGAACTGAGTAATCATCATCCTTCCCATTAGCATCACTATCGTTACTATCTATAGGCTCATATGATCAATATTTTGGATATTGAGGGAAAACAATACTCTGGTCACCTCTCATGAGGTTTTCCATAGAAGAGTGAAATTTTTCCTCATAATCATTATGTCTCCTCATATATCCATCTATATGTTATGCAAAATTTTCTAAATTCAATACCATATTAGTGTTATAGTTGATGTTGTCCAATATCCTCTGCAATAATTGTGACTATGAATAAGATCCAAAAGTCTGACCTTGTGATGTTGAAGCACCTGAAGTAGAAGCTCGAGATGTAAAGACACTTAAATTGTTAGAATATCCACCTCTCTAGCCAAAGATTGAATGATGTGAATAACATTTCACATTGAAAATAACAATGAGCTTGAGTGGCTACAGTATCTCCTCCCAGCTATCAAATCTAACACCTGCCTACTCGCATAATGAAAAGATCAATGATGCGAATCCCAAACCTACAGTAGCAGCAGTTGACCAAAGGAAAATATGTTGAGATTTTAATATCTATTTTACACTGATTTTGATGATATTGCACTTTAAAGAAGGCTATTTTTTATGTTTTATTGCAGGTATGATGAATTATGGACTTTTGGAGAAAAAGAAATAAAAATGGTGCAATTTGGAGCAAAAACGAGCAAGAAATGAAATTTTGCCCTGTCACCTTTCGATAAGTCTTTCGATGTTTAATCTATTTTACACTTCTAACATATTTTTGAATGAGATTACACTTTAAAGGAAGGTTGTTTTCATACTTATTTTGTAGGGCTATCTGTTAGGAACACAACGCAACTGAAATGGGGCAAAACAGAGCTAAAACGGAGCCAAACGAAGTGAAACGGTGGAGCTGCGCAGTCTGCCCGCCCACGGCGCCAAAATAGCGTCGAAGGCGAGATTTACCTGATAAGACCAAAAAACTACAGAAATGCTCCCCGACAGCGCTCTCGAGCCCGCCGACGGCACCCGGGACGACTATGGATCTACTTTTGGCAATAATGGGCCGAAATTCAACGTATTTGGATACTTTTTGAAATGATTCTTGTAGAAACTCTTCAAAATTCATCCCTACACTTTAAAAGAATGAATTTATGTCAAAAAAGTGGGATTTGTGTGAGAGGAATGTTAGGAAAAGTGTGAAGAAAGTTTAGGGTTTTTAGAATAGGAGTAGAAATGTAGATTTCTACCTTTTTGGAGAGATTGGAGAGGAGATTTTGACAGAATTTGTAAGGAGATGTTCTAGCATTGCATGGATCGGCGGGAGACTTTGTGGGAGAGATATTTGTCTTTCTTTCAAAGGGAAAAAGCTAAGTATTGTGTTCTTCATTATCTTTTGATTTTTGTAAACACTTATCTAGTGGATTTGATTTAGTTAAATGAAGTTTCCGTTGTGTTTTCTTCGTGCTTTGTGATGGGCTTCTCTTACTCTCTCTTCTTATTTGGAAATAATGACATGAGAAGATTATGCCGTTGTTTTCATTTTACTTTTCTTTTGTAATGAGTAGAATTCATGTTTAGGATTTTGTGATGCATGTTAGAAACAGATTTAATTATCAATGTGATGGTTTTTACTTGCACTTTATTTACATTGCAATAAAGGCATTTTATAGTGTTAAAATTTGTTGTAATTGCATTAAGACCCGAGAGGGCTGTGTAATTATCAATAGAGTAGAGCCACATTCATATTCCATGGATGGTTAAGTTCATGGGAGTTGAATGCAAATAAATATGGAAATATATTTTGATGGGCGTAGAATTGGAGATTTTAAGGTGACAGACTAAAATCCCCAATTCAGTCTTATTATTTGAGTACTGATAAGGAGATGTTAGCCCTCAGGTGAGGGGAATGTGGGAGCTCCGAAGTGAGAGTCGGTATCCTCCCAGCCTAGCCACGGATTCAGTAAACAAGCATAGGATTAGTCAATGTTCTTTATGCATGGACCAAAGAGTAAAGAATAGGATTGCTCCTATTTGTCATATACAATATTTAATGCATCTCATTCCTTTACATGATCCAATTTTTTACATAAGAATAGTAATTTTTAATATCTCGAAATTCTCCAAACCAATTCATCCAAAAAGGGTTATCTTTAGAATTAATATTTACATTTAGTTATAGTTATTATCTTTGCATTTAACACTTGCATTTAGGAGTAGTTGCTAGATAAAATAACATTTTAATCAACATTCCAAATTAAGGACTAATTGTAGTAGACTAGGATTTGACTAAGGACCTCTTACCTCGCTTCCCTGTGGGATTGATAAACGGGACTCCACTAGAGCCCTATATTACTTGAGCGATACGTATACTTGCGTTTAAAATTGTGAATTTACAAAATCATTATAAATATATAAATATGGGTTCATAAATTCTTGCATATTAAAAGTTGCATCAAGTTTTTGGCGTCATTGTTGAGGGTTTAAATCTTCTAGTAGTGGTGTCAAATTCTTGTATTTTTAAGTATATAAAAAGTTGCTGTCAAGTTTTTGACGCCGTTATCGGGGAAGTTTCGGTAAGAACTTTAGGAGAATTTTAGTTGTAGTAATTAGGCTTAAACTTGGAAAAGTGTAGTGTCGTAAAAATTGTTTTGTGTGAAAAGTGTTTTTATATGAAAAAGTGTTAAAAAAACTGTTTGTGTGAAAAATAAGCTGTTCGTGAACATGTTTTATTGTGTTGAAAATATTTCATCTGTTATTTGTTTAATTGTTAATGTATTGTTTGTTGTGTTGCATATGCGAAACGAATGATCTACAGGACTTGTGCCTTATGATCCCGAGTTTGAAAAAAAGAAAAAAATAAAAATACAAAGGGGACTCGAAAAACTTGAAATGGAAATGGAAAACTTTTAAAATAATAACTTAGAAAATCATCATACTTCATTGAGGGATTACGTAAATCCTACGACAGATGAAATTCACCCGAGTATAGAAAACTCTGTCGTAGAAGCTGACTCGTTTGAAGTAAATCCTAAGATTATCCCACTGGTGCGGAACAATCGGTTTTGGGGGAACTCCTTTGGAGGATCCCTATTTACACTTATCAAATTTTATAGAACTTTGTGCTATATTTTGTTATAACGGTATGTAAGACAATATTGTTAGACTAAAGCTTTTTCCTATCTCACTAAGGGATAAGACTAAAATGTGGTTATACTCATTAACACCTGGCTCTATTAAAAATTGGGAGGAGTTAACTCAGAAATTCCTAAATATATATTTTCCACCTTCAAGGACTACCAAACTTAGAAAAGATATTATCTCATTTTGTCAGTATGAAGGGGAATCAATATGCGAAGCTTGAGAAAGATTTAAGGAACTATTAAGAAAGTGTCCACATCATGCTCTACCTGATTGGTTAATCATTCAAACTTTTTATAATGGGTTAGTAGAATCCCTTAGGTTTATAATTGATGCTGCTGCTGGTGGATCATTAATGTCAAAATCATTTGATGAAGCATATGCGTTAATTGAAAATATGGCTACAAACGAATTTCAATGGCCCTCTATAAGGGTAGATCATAAAAAGTAGTCAGTGTTCATGATTCAGATGTGATTACAATTCTTGCATCTCAAGTTGCTGCAATATCAAAGAAGTTGGACCAATTTGGAATGAGCTAAACTCAATTTACTTCAGTAAGTGAGGAAAGTTCATTAGGGCATATGATTGATTCTAAATTATCATATGATGCTTTAAATAGCCATATTCTAACTTTTACAACCCAGGTTGGAAGAACCATCCTAATTTTAACTGGTGTCATACTACTTAGGGTGGAAACGAATAATGGGAAAGTAAACATGCAAATCCTAATGAGAGTTGGAATAATCAGGGGAACACAAACTAGAGACCTTCATATCCACCGGACTCTAACAATGATCAACAATTTGAGAATAAGAAGATGTCTATGGAACAAGTGATAATGCAAATGGGAAACCAGTTGCAAAGTCAAAATGTTGCGATTAAAAATATAGAGAATCAACTGAGACAAATTTCTAATTCACTTAGCAATAGACCCCAAGGAACACTTTCTAGCAACATTGAGATCAACCCTAAAGAGAACATTAATGAACAAGTAGAAGTTGTCCAATTAAAAAGTGGAAGAGAGATAGAGGATGTGGTTAGAAAAGAGAAAGATGTTGTGAGAAAAACAAAGGAAACTAAAAGACCTGAAGAACATGCTTCTAAAAATCTGGAAAAATTAATATCTCAAATTAAAATCAGTTTGGAAAGACCACCACCTTCATTTCCTAAAAGACTTAGACATCATGAGTTGGATAAAAAATTTTCAAAGTTCATGGACGTACTTAAGAAGTTAACGATAAATATTCCTTTTGCTAAAGCTTTGAAACAGATGCCAAGTTATGCAAAATTTATGAAGAAGATATTAAATAAGAAAAGGAAATTTGGGGATTACGAGACAGTTGCACTAAGTGAGGAGTGCAGCGCTATACTTCAGAAAATTTTTCCTTAGAAACTTAAAGATCATTGTAGCTTTACAATTCATTGTGTAATTGGAAAAAGATTATGTGGAAAATCTTTATGTAATTTAGGATCGAGCATTAATTTGATGCCTCTATCTATATTTAAAAGGTTAGGTTTAACTGATATTTCTCCCACTACTATAACTCTTCAGTTAACTGATCGATTTTTCATTTATCCAAAAGGGATTATAGAAGACGTGCTTGTTAAAGTGGATAAATTTATCTTTCCTATGAACTTTATTGTATTAGATATGGAGGAAGATAAAGATATTCCCATTTTTTTGGGTAGACCTTTTATTATTACTGGACAAGCTATGGTAGATGTGCAAAAAGAAAAGTTAACTAGGAATATTAATGACCATGAAACCACTTTTGATGTTTTAAAGGCTATGAAATATCCAGCTGAGAGAAATGATGAGGATTGTTTTCGGATGGATGAAATTGATTATCTAAGTAAAAACTATTTCCAAAAAAGTTTTGAGAGTAAGTTAACATATGAGATTGAAATGGGCTTTCATGATGAGTCTAAAATGTTGTTTAAAGAAAACTGTATGTATGTTCAGGAGAGGTGTGAAATGATGGGCGTTACCAAAAATAGTAAACTTTTAATTCCATCTGTTGAAAAATCTCATGACCTTAAAATGAATTTACCTCATACGATTTTAAAGCCTACCTATTTGGTGAATTCATATACACCACATTCATATACACCACCAGTCTGTATATCTTCATATACAACTCAATCACAAGATGAACCTGAATTGAATGATGAAATCAGTAAAAGATTTTATATGAAAGAGTTAGTCAAAGTCACTGAATGACATATTCCGTGGTATATGAACAAAATGAATGGGATTTTGATGCTGTGGAAAATTATTAATGCAATTAACAGTTACCCCTCAGAAATTTTACCTAGTGACTTTGAGATAAATCCTAAGGAAATGAATTATGAGCAATTTAAAATTATTGACTGATATTTAGAAGAGAATTTGAGGATTTGTTTCAAAAGAGCTTTAAGTTGAGAGATAAAGATAAGGAAATTAAAAGATCGATGGAAGAAATTCTTGAAGAATTGGAAGATAATTTGAAACAGAAGAGTAACATAAAAGATATTTATCTAGAATCTGAATTATCTAGAAAGAATCTGATTCAAAATTTGGGAGATCATGAATTACCATATAAAGATCCATTTCTCATAAATTTCAAGGTTAATATTAATATGCAAATTGAGAAAATTAATAGAAGAAAATTGGATCTAGAAAGAAATATGAGGAACAAGGATATGAATCAATATGAAAAGGAAGAGCTGAAAGAAAATTTTAAATTCGAGGACTTTGCAGGAATCCCTAGATCTGAAAAAAATTGAGCTATTGATCAAGGATTACTTAATTGGAATTTTGATCCAGGTGGAATCATTTTTTTGGCTAGCGACATTAAATCAAGCGCTTTACGGGAGGCAACCCATAATTATCTCTGTGGTTTGATTTAGTATGCTTAAGAGTCATGATTGTTAGTCTTGTAATGTGTTTGCTTTAGTGTGGATTGATCTGTTTGCCTGATGTTTGGAGAGGATTACTATAAATAGATGTTTGGATTGTAAGTGGTTTGATTTAATTTTTGTGTTTCATGAGGGTGATGATTCCTTAAATTCTTATTATGGTTAGAATTGTATGCTCTCTTATAGTAGTTGGATTGACGAGTCCACTACAACTCGGGTCTCACCCGGATTTCAGTTTTACAAAAGACATTATGAATTTTTACAGCGATAGTTCCATCTTATATTTGTTACTTCTTTTCTCGGACTTTATTTTCATTTGATAGAAGTCACGAACCTATTTGATGAGTAACTTATGGATGATTTTACACTATCCTTATAACTGCTAGAGGTGCTTAATTATTGGGATATGGTGATGTCTGGTGTTGGTGCTCGAGAACCAATATGTCAGGGATAATCTTATCTTTGGGATTAGAATCTAAAAAATCATTTATAAGCACCCAATATATTTGTGTAGTGATTTCGTTAGAAATTGGAACTAAGTTAGTGAGATGCGATGAGATGGAGGAAGAATTGACCTCATTTATTTTGTTTAAATGTTTGTGTTACAATTTATAAGAATTGAAGAACATTTTTATATTTCGATGTTGATACATGTTATGCTAGTTAGAACTTTGTTTAGTTAATTTCATTCTTGCATGTTTAGTTTAGATTTTCTACTACATGTTTTCTATCCTTATAAATAATTGTAGATGTTTTTGATAGAAATTTGTGGTAGATAGAATTTTTAAACTGTTTTTCTTCCTACTTATATTTTTTGCACTAAATGTTATACATGCTAAAAATTAAGTTTGGGGGTAGGAAGAAAGATGAAATTTTAATTGAATTACTTCCATTTAGTTTAATATTATTTCAAGCGTGTTTTAGGCTTAATTTACTTACTCCAGCTGTCATTCTATCCTGATTATGCATGCATATAAATTTGATAGGATGTTGCAGTAGCTAGTAAATTCAATTAATTTTCCTTCCTGCTACATTTTATGGAATTAAATTATAAAATATTTAAAAATGCAAGTTTGGGGGAGGGAAGAAAAAGATTAACTATTAGATGTTCTCAATTTAAATATTTTCAAAAATTATTAATATGATTTTATGTAGTGAATTTAATTCAGAGAACTATATTTTATAGATATTTAAATATTATGGTAGATTTAAAGGAATATTTTTGTAATGAAAATTAATTTTGTAGAATAAGATATTTAGTATAAGAGAATAAGACTATAGTTAACTATTTAAAGTAATAAAAACTATATTTTGAAGTATTAAGAATCTTGGAAATTCATTTGAGAACTAATTGTAGTAGACTAGGATTTGACTAAGGACCTCTTACCTCGCTTCCCTGTGGGATCTATAAACGGGACTCCACTAGAGCCCTTTATTACTTGAGAGATACGTATACTTATGTTTGAAATTGTGACTTTACAAAATTATTATAAATATATAAATCTGGGTTCATAAATTCTTGCATATTAAAAGTTGCATCGAGTTTTTGGCGTCATTGCTGAGGGTTTAAATCTTCTAGTAGTGGTGTCAAAT
The DNA here is from genome assembly GCA_003013225.1 of Phalaenopsis aphrodite. Lineage (NCBI taxonomy): Eukaryota > Viridiplantae > Streptophyta > Magnoliopsida > Asparagales > Orchidaceae > Phalaenopsis > Phalaenopsis aphrodite. The sequence goes on from NEWO01000805.1 coordinate 44,169, forward strand.
TTTTGTATTTTTAAGTATATAAAAAGTCGTTGTCAGCAGTCATGACAGAACTTATAATAACATCACAAATCAAAGCTTTAACTGCTGAATACAATAGCTCAAGGTTGCTTAATCTCGGGTCACTTCATTGAGATGACTTGTTGGCAGCAAACGAGCAGAAATAAAGTAGTGTCACGCCTTCGCTGTGGCATCCAACTTTGAAGTGGGGAAGTTGACTCTTCTTTTATTAGTAATCTTCTATAATACCCTTCCACCAGTCAACGATAAAATAATCTCGTCTAACTCCTCATCGTTCGGACTATAGTTTGAATAAAAACATAATGTGCTAGGGTGCAATTGATAGAACTGATTAATTACCTCCGACGAGAAAGCTACTTGTTTCCCTCTAACCATTACTCCATCTTCTTCATCCCCAAAGAAATTTGCATAGAACTCCCGAACAACAGAGATAACGACCACACTAGAAAAACATAAAAAACGCTCCCACTATCGGCGAACAATCACTCGAGATCATACACAACTCACTCATAGATCTATACAACAATTAATATTCTATATTTGGTATAGGACATGGCCTACATTGCTTCTAGTCCTCTCCTAAGCATGTCCTTGGTCTTGAACTCCAAAAGATCCATGCACATACCTTAATTTTAGTATACTCCAATGCCAAAGCTTTAAAAGTATACTAAAAAAAATAAATAAAATCATAAGACTTGATACCAAAAAAATAAAGAATATTAAGTAAGTTATAAATCATTAAAATGCAATAATGAGTCATGTTTTGTAGAGGAATCACATAGCAAACTCATCTAAGAGATAACATTTTAATATAATTTATAGCTTTTTCTATGATGGACATGACTCTCTATAGGAATACCACTCATATCACGCTTACGTTCAGTAAACATACAAGAAAGACAAACATAAAGCATGTGGCTATACATAATCTAATAACATGATAATCACATCTTAAAAAATCTTAACAATACTTTATCCTAAATTTAAAATCATTTACAGTTGTGGTCTATCCCAACACCAAAATATGTGCGAGTTAGTATGGTCAATAGTGGGCTAACCAAGTCCGACCATATCCTAAGGATCCAAGTGAGCTTGAATTTATCACTTTGATGGATTTAAAGTATAAAAATAATTTTTTTAAAAGTATAAATTATACGAAATTATATGAAAAAAATAAAAAATAGTTCTTTTTAAAATGTTTTATCTTATTTATGGTTTAAATATGCCATTAAATTTGGTTTATAAATATGTTCTTTTTTAATATACAATTATAAGCATAATTATATTTAAGAAGAAATCAATTTTACTTAAAAATATCTTATATATGATGTACGTAATCAAAGTGTTAGATCTCAGATTACTTAGATACTTAGAAAAACCTTATGAATTTTAAACTATAATACCTTAATTTATATTTCTCAATGAGATGTGCTCTTGAATAATGCACATTAAAGTATTATAATCAAGGGTGATATCTCATCTAAAGGGATGTGATTCATTTAATAATACCATCCAAATGAGATACAAACACACAAATAAAATGACGATATAATTAAATAAATAATATGTTTATTAAACATGCACTCAAATAATTCTCAACTTAAATCATATATAAAATTAAACATATAAAATTGTTTTTCTCAAAAAATAAATTTTAAAGATCACACAAATAAGATATTGCACAATCAATGTTATGGTTGTATCAGGTATCAAAGCTTAGATTGAAGTATCAATGGTGACACACTTAAGGAAATGCAAGCACAAAGTGAAAATGATGATATTATCATGATGTTATACATTTACACTCATAAATTTATAATGATACTGTGAATGATAAGTTGGTAGGTGAAGTCTAGATGCTACTAGAATGGAGTTGATTTATCATTATATCATGATAACTAAGACCAAACTACTTAAAACATATTTTTTTATGATATGTTTTGTTCTATAAAAAGAATAATCATACTGGGTTCATAAAACTAACAAAATTTATGTTTTAAAATTCCACTTCAAATATATAGGAATTTAAGGATTCACAATAAAATTAGTATTTATCATCTTACTATATAACAAAACTTTTTGAGTATTCAATTACTGAAATCAAATTACACTATCTCCTGCCTCTCTTAACCTTTTTTTTTTGTCAACCAATCCTAACACCAAACACTTGAATGAAGACAATTGTCCCTTTCTAATAGAGTAAAGGAGATTAATGTCTTTTTTCTAAAGAATTTATGAATACCCCATTTAAATACTTCTTGTACTCTTATGTTCTTCTTTGAAACACATAATTGTATACCACTCTTTTGAACAATAGCAAAAAGATCACTAAACTTTGCTAATGAGTTCATAAGTTTCATGCTCTCTAACTAGTTTCTCTTAATCATGTATGTACTTCAAAGCATATAATGTATCTCAATTGAATGGTTAGATTAAGCATATACAAAATAAATAGATAACTTAAATAAGTCTATTTCAAAAGTGATAGTGAGTAAAAATTATCATCAAATAATTAAGCTCGACTATTTTTGAATTATGATTAAACAAATATCAAACTATCTTTGAACTATAATTGAATCAAAATTAAACAATTTTCAAATCTTTATAAACTAAAGATAAAATTTTGAACAAACAAGTCTAAAAAAATCAAATAATGATCTGTTCTTTTTTAACCTTTTTTTTAATATTATTCAACAATATACATTAATCAAACTATCATTAAATAACTATTGAAAAAACTTAAAATTAGGACTAGTTATTTTTATAACAAATCAATCAATGATTGAATTATATTTGAACAATTCTTAAATGATGATTAAATGATAATCAAAATATTCTGAAATAATAATCCAACATAATTCTTCTAACAATTTTCTAATTAAATATTAAAGATAATAGAAAATAGGTGCATTTTAACACAATAATTATAAATAACTACTTTTTTTCCCCCACTGAATGGAAAAGATATTGCATCAGACTCCGGACGTAGAGTTACGTGCGAGTCCATGAAATCATACCACGTAGAAAAAAAAATCTGTCCAGTAGCACAAGAGAATATTCCTCCCACGTTATGCAGATGTTATTGTGTTATTTAAGTGTTATTGTGTGTTATTTAAATATTATTGATGTGTTATTGTGTTATCATAATACTAAGAATATTCTCAAAATACAATAGCATATAATGACACAAAATAACACGAAATAACACGAGTAGAATATTTCCTACATGGCTAATCTCCTGTAACCCTACATGCGGGTGATGGGGAGGGAAAAAATTTGTCTGTGATATACGTACGCAGTGCTGCTTGCGATATTTGGGTTATACCGAGGGTACAAAAAAGTTATATCTGTAGTATAACCCCTTATAACATTCTGTAAATTTCTGTAAACTATTTATACTATTTGCAGCCTAAAATAAGTTTGGCTACCGTGAGCTGAAATTTTTTCCGATGGGAGGGGATGGGAGGGGCTGTTATCTTGCACCTTTTATCTTTGCGGAGCAATGCCTCCAATGAAGCTCGACACCTCGCGCTCGATTTTTAAAAAATGCGAATTCTCAAAGAACGGCAAAACTCTGGTTCCCTAAACACACCGATTCTTCCCATCAATTGTTTATAGCTTCGCTGAAATTTGTTCCATTTGGTTTTTGTCTTGTTAATACTGTGCAAAACGTGTTGCAAATGGTTTCTCCAAGTGCCGGGATCCATTTGCAGAATCACCGGCGATGGCTGCCGGCGAAGCTTTCGTACCCACTCATCGTCTTCATGGTGCTTTGGATGCTTGTTTTCGGGTCTATCTTCGCATGGCGAACTAATTCCGTTGACGTCATCCGGCACTCAGGACGAGCGACCCCGCCGAGACGGCCCGTGCCGAAGCTTCGGCCTATGGTCTTTAACCTAAAGGACTTCGATGCGGCGGGAGATGGGAAAACGATGAATACGGAGGCTTTTGAACGAGCGGTGGAAGCGATCTCGAAGCTCGCGAATAGCGGTGGGGGCCAGCTCAACGTGCCGCGAGGGCGGTGGCTCACTGCTCCGTTCAATCTAACAAGCCACATTACGATCTTTCTTGAAGAGGATGCTGTTATTCTTGGGATTCAGGCACGTAAAGTTGCAAAGTTATCAAGTAATTTTTTTTTCATATATAAACATGTTTAGATTTCTGCCTTCTCTACTTCCGCTCAAGTAATTTCTTTTTTCATTTATAAACTGTTCAAATTTCTGCCATGTCTCCTTCCGCTTGAGATTTTTTTTCCCGAATGTTGAGCCCTAATGATAATTTATTAGAAATTCTTGGTTAAAATATGCTTAGAACCCGTGCTTTCTCAACTGATCTTGCACACTTTCACTTTAGAAAATTTGAGATAATGAGCGCTATTTTTTTTTAGCGCGGAAATGGCTGACTTTAATGCGATGGTAAGTTAACAGGAATGTCTCTTTAGGGTAAAATTTGAATGATTTTTGTTGGGTTGTATTGTGTAGTTCATCTTCATCAATAACATTCATAATGAGTTTGCCAAAATATTTAAAGTGAAAGCGTCAATCAGGGCCAAAAATGATGTGCCATAAAGTTAACTAAAAGAGGAAGATAAAACAAACTACCAAGAGACACTGAGGAAAGAGATGATCCGATCCAATAACACAAATAAATATCTCAAGTACAAATTAAGAACACTCACCAGCCATTTCTCAATTTCCAAGCATACACATGCTTAAAAAAGAAGAAAACTTTAGATTAAGCACACAAATCAAGATTATACTGCACACACATAAATTTTCTTTTTACATATACTATAGAGAAGTCTAATTTTGCGATGAATCATTATATGTCATGAGGGTATGCTGACGAGGAATGAGGAAGATTCAATTTCTCATGTACTAAACCATATTTAAACACCTCTCTTCATATCTCAACACAAGTATTAAGACACCTACTTGCATTGCCTAGGTGTGGGGATTCGTAATACTTAACATCAAACCCATATGAAGGAGAATTATGATTTAATATATGCTGGTATGCAACAAATGCCATAACTTGCTAATATTTAAGGTAATCTAGAGTACATTCCATCATTGAATTTCTTAATAATTCTTTTATTTTACTCATTGTTGTGACAAAACTAAATCTCTTGCATCTCCTTTCTAGCCAAGTACTCTAAGCTCTCAAAGCTTTAAAGCCACAAACCATTGTTTTGCATTTTTTTGTGATAAATTTGAAGCACAAATGCTGCACACTGACACCATTGAATTTAAATGTCATACTTATAAGTGAAGTGTTGTGGCCTTCATGCGGCCATCTACTCACCATAAATGCTTCAATGATATGAAGTGCTTGCAAATTGTGCAATTTAAACTTGATCCTTTGCTTACATAAAATTTTCCAATCATCTTGTGTTTGAAGTTGTTTTCAAACTTTTCTTGAAGCTATGAAACTTAGGCCTCGTTTGGCTAAGCTTATCCTTTTATTAAATTTATTTAAAGTGGCTTTTAATGAAATATTCTTATAAAGCCATGCTTTTAAAGTTGCTCTTGTTGTTTCGATTAACTATTTTATTTGTACTTTTTTTATCAAAAAATTTCCTTGATACCTGTTTGGTTAAGCTAGTAGTGATAGTTTTTTCATATAAAAGACTAAGGATCTGTTTGGGGCAGCTATAGCTTATCCAAAAAGCTAGTTTGCAGTAGCTGCCGAAGGAAACTGCTGCGGGAAAGTTTGCTGTCTGTTTGTTTTTTACAATTTGAAAATAGCAGCGTGGTAGCTGTTTCTGGATAAATGATTATTATGACCCTGTGCAATAATGTTGTTTTCAACAGAACTGTTATAACAATATATTTAATACTTGAGGAGCAAAAAATGACTTCAGAACAGTAGAAAAAATAAAATACACATCTCACATGACAGTGAGTACCAAATGTACTAAAGAAAAAAATAAAAGTATTAAAATTACATTTATAAATAATAATATTAATTTTAAAATCCATCCGACATATGTCTGGAGCTACGACGTCCTCCAGGAATGTCATCCAATCCCGATCACTATCGACAGTTGAATCTGTCTAGACCGTCTGCCCACCGGAAGAAGTCACGCTTGTCTAGACCGTCTGCCCACCAAGGGCACTTGTAAAACTTTCTTCTGTAGCTATGTGCCCGACGAGACGTCAGTAGGGAAGACTAGGTTTGGGACGGAATTCGGGAGGTAGGAGTGACGAGCGACGCCTTCGTCGAACAACAGTGGAGTGACAGGGAGGGATGATTTCACTGAACAGTAGAGGAGCGCGAGGGATTAGGCGTAGAACAGAGGGAAAGGGAATTAGGGTAGGGGTGATGAAGGGGTAACCTAGGTGATAAGCCATCGCTCAAACGCGAGCCACGGGGTTCGATCCGCTGCTCGCATTTAGTTTTAACGGCATCCCGCCGTGCTCGGGAACCGTCCCAAACGACCGCGATTTGTGGCTAGCGCCTGCACCGTGCTCCACCGCCGAACCAAGTGGACCCTAAAATATCTATATATTTAAAAAACTATAAATCTTAATTCTCTTACTAATTTCACTAAAATTTTTTTACAGCATTGCAAAACATTTACATATTTAATTTTTATATTAAAATAATAACCCATTTAGATACCATTCAACTAAGTTCAATTGACTAGTTTATTCTGTGAAATAAATGTTTTCATAGTCGATTAAGTTTAATATAATGCTACATTATTTATGAGTATTAATTTTCATAAACTAATGTCAAATTAGAATGAAAGACAAATTAACACCGAACCAATTGATTGGTGTCATTTTTAATCACAATAAATGTGTTTTTTTTTTAACTTTTATGCTGAATCAGTCAAGAAGCCTTGTACTAGTGGTTGTTTTCAGGTTAAAATGGCCTTTTCGTCTCACCAAACCATGCACTGCAGTGGAAAAACTCGGAGAAAATGGCCGTTTACAATGGAATATAAATGGAGTTCTCTTAAATATGATTTGGTGTTAAGTTCAATACCTAAATGAAGCATAAAACGATAAAAAGTTATTTCATGGAACGAAAGGCAGGACTTTCTTGACGAGCCCTTAGTCTCTACTTTCCAAAAACGTTATGCTTACAGGAAAATAAATAACTGAAGCATCCTATGAAGTTGTAGTTTTCAGCACATACAATCCTTCACTTATTTGTCTCTAACGAAAACTAAAGAACCTTATAGATCTTGATTATCTTAATATACCCAAAAATATATACACTGTAATCCTTAGAGTATGCAAACATAGAAGTTTCACTCTCATGTTAGGCATTTATCTCACCTCATTCAAAGTCCTAAGCACACCATCATCATCCTAAGTGCAAAGTGTGCTAAGACCCACAATACTATGGTCCTACACACAAATAAAAATTCATATACAATTATTTACCCATTGCATGATTTAGAACTAGAAAATAATGATCTATTATGACTTATGATATTAAACATACTGAATCAAGTGGCCCCACCAATAATTATGCTTGTACCTTACATTCATAGCAAATTGAAACAACATTTTCCATATTTGCATGTATAGTCGTAGCTTTCTAATATTCACCTATCAACTACTCATTTAAGCCCATTTAATCTCATTTGATATGCTTTTATATCTTGTAATTAAAATAAGTCTTATTCATATCAACACAATTGCTTCTTGAGGTAAGAATCTTTTGCTACTGGTCTTCATCTCCTGAACAATAGTTTGCTTTAAATTTTTTTTTCAACACACTCGAGTTTAAAATTTCATTTTTGACAAAAATAAGTTTTTCTCATCTTTTAAACTCATTATTTCTCTTCTTTAACATACAGTGCTCGAGTTTAAAATTTCATTTTTGACAAAAATAAGTTTTTCACATCTTTTAAACTCATTATGTCTCTTCTTTAACATACAGTGCTACGAGAATAGTTATAAGAGGGATATAATGAGTACAATAACAATAAAACATGGTCATCATCACCAAGAATTACATCAAGATTTACCTAAATGTGAATAACTGAGCTATAATAACTTAGATGTGATTTGATGGTATACTTTATTGCAAGCATAACAATACACTTATGATTGAGTTTATTTAAGTTTATGAATAGTGTCTAGTTTGAGTCATATATCTTTCACAGTTGTCTTTGTCAACGTCTTTGCCAAAGCTTCATCTGCTAAAGATAAATGGACCATCTAATTATTTTTATTCCGTTTTTTTTTTACTTTTCATTTTCACTCATCAGTATTGGCATCTTTGAATGTCCCATGAGTAATTTTATGTGTATGAATTTCACGTATCTTAGTTCATAAAAGGCCAAAAATTATTTGACTTAATAAATCTTTTAATTTTGTACTTCACAGTCATCACAGTCATCATTCTAAGAATTGTACTTTGGTGCAAATTTATTATAATGAGGGCCCCAAAATATTTGAACCAAAAACCTCAACTTGGCAAAAAATGATGTGCTTACAAAATTAAATAATGCGGAGAAAATAAGACTCCAAAATTTACATGATTCAGTTTGAAAAAGTTTGTCTATGAGAAAGAAAAGAATTGTTTATCAGAACAATCCAATAAAAGAAATAGAACTTTTGCTATATATAATAGTGCTTAAGCCATTTTCGATCCACAAACATAAGCCTATTTGTAAAGGCCAACTATTTGGTATTTTTACATCAACATATTTTTTAACAGTTTGGTATGAGATTATACCCATAGCCTCATATATTTTAAATATTTTCTAATCACAAGAAAGCTCTTTGCATCAACGTCACTTCTCAAATGAAAGATTTTCAACATCATTAATTATTATATGCCAAAATCCCACTCAATCATGTGAAGTGTTGTAAGAATTGTAAGCTCTTGAACCTTTGCTCAAACATAGTGGAAGATGGCTAAGATACAAATCTCATGAATCACTTGATTCTATTAGAATTGTTGGCTTTCACACCACTTTTTTGCTGGGTAAGGCTCTGTTTGGGGCTGCTGTTTTAGCATGTTGCGACAGCGGGCCACGGAATTTCGTCGTTTATGCTCAAGATTTTTACGCGCATACCCCGTATTCCTGTTTCTGCTCTTTCTATTTCCAGCGGAGCTTTATCTTCCTGTGCCCTAACCGACGTGCCGGAGTCCACATTGTTGTGGTATCCCCTCTCCCTATATTTTTTGAAACATTTTCATTTCTCTTTGCTTTGCACTGTGTAGATTCGGCTGTATTTTTTTGGTTTAGTGCTTCTATATGGTGATAGTTTTGTTGTGGTGGATCTTTCCCTGGTTTTTTTTTTTTTGCCTCACGGCTAGTAGCAAATATGTATAATTTCATTCCATATCATTGAAATTTACTAGTGATATCCACTTAAGGCATTCTGGTGATGAGAGAACAATATTTCTACACACTGCAAAATGAGACAGAGAAGTAGCAAGAATGAGACATTGATGCAAGTCATTTTCTCTTATTTTTTGGCCTCACAGCTAGTAGCGAATATGCATAATACAATTTCATACTACTGCAATTTACTAGTGATACTACATGTGTTTTTTATTGGAAAGATAATTTACAAAACTTTGGCTATGGTTTTCATGAATTATTGTTTTTTCCTCTTCCTTTATCACTATCCGTACTCACCGTTAAGTTAGTTGGGCATCTGAATTTTTGAATTGTTTCGAACTG
>NEWO01000805.1:57874-114943 GCA_003013225.1 Phalaenopsis aphrodite
GTATTTATTGATGGTTTTGATTGATGAGACACAACAACAACAACAATAACAACAAGCCTTTAAAGTGGGGTTGGATATATGAATTTTTTTCTTCATTGTGCCCTTATTGAGTGCTATATCTTCATTTAATTCTAATAAATTAAGATGATTTTTTATACAACATGCCCGAATCTTTTTAGATCTATCTGTACCTTTTGAACATAAGTCAAATTTAAAACAATTGCACTAATAAGAGGGTCATCAGTTGGTATATTCATTTCATATTGTCTCAAAGTATAAAACCACTCATCCACCTGAGCATTCTCATCTCATCAACACTTCAACTTCATTCTATTTTTCTCTTTTACATGCCAACATTCTGGATCATAAAGCATTAAAATTTTCACCACCATCTTATAAAATTTTCTTATAAGTCTGTGGTACTTTTGATTGATGAGATGCAGGAGTAAAATTAGATTTTTAAAAGAACTTCTCTATACTATTTGACGATCATCAATGCCATTTTAACATACTGATTGAACAAATAAATCATCGCAAAAATTGATGAAAATTGATCGTCATGTAATTATCATATTGTTGGTTATAACGGTGTATTCTCGAGTTTAATGATTATATGTAATTTATCTCGAGTTTAAGATAAAATTTCACTATCTATACGTATTAGCTTGCTTGTCGTATGAATAGTAAAAGTTGCACATTTTGTGATTATATATATATATATATATATATATATATGTATGTATGTATATATATGTATGTATGTATATATATGTATGTATGTATGTATATGTATGTATGTATGTATATATGTATGTATGTATGTATGCATGTATATATATGTATGCATCCATGCATGCATTTATGTGTGTATTTATTGAAATTTAGATGTTTGATATATAAATACATAGGAATTAAGTGATATGTAAGAATAGTATCACTACATTTATCTCAACACACAGATTCCTGCAAAAACGTGTTGATAGAGAACTGTTTCATCAGCGTGGGAGACGACGGCATCGCCATCAAGAGTGGCTGGGATCAGTACGGTATCGCCTACGCTCGCCCTTCTTTCAACATCATAATTCGTAACGTCACCCTTCGCTCCATCATCAGGTCATACCCTTACCCCTCACTCTCTTTCTCCCACATTCCCATAATACTCAACTCTTTCCTTCTTCCTCAGCGCCGGGCTTTCCATCGGAAGTGAAATGTCCGGCGGAATCGCCAACGTGATAGCAGAGAACGTCCGCATTTTCGACTCGCTGCGTGGAGTCCGCATCAAAACAGCCCCCGGTCGCGGCGGCTACGTGCGTGGCATCGAATTCCGCAATCTCACTCTCGACAACGTGCGCACCGGCATCGTGATCAAGACGGACTACAACGAGCATGCGGATGAGGGGTTCGACCCGAAAGCGCTTCCGGTCATTGAGAGATTATCGTTCGAGGGAGTGAGAGGGCGCGGGGTGCGAGTGCCGGTGCGGATGCAGGGCAGCGAGCAGGTTCCTCTGCGGGCGGTATCGTTCAAGGATGTGTTGGTTGGGATCAGCTACAAGAAGAAGCGGATCTTTCAGTGTTCGTATGTGGAGGGGAGGGTGATTGGGTCAGTCTTTCCTGCGCCATGTGAGGAACTTGATGTTTATGATGACGAGGGGCGGCTTGTCCGGGCGGCCACACGCGAAAACGTTACCGCCGCTGTCCACGATGATGGGTAAAATAAAAAAAATTAGGCACGGTAACACGCCGTGTTATTCCGTATTATTCAGGTGTTATTATATGTTATTCAGGTGTTATTGTGTTCTAGAAATGTTCCTGGTGTTATAATAACAAAATAACACATCAAGAACACTTGAATAACACAATAACACATGAATAATACAGAAGAAATATTCTCTTGTTTTACCGAGCATATTTTATTTTTTTTTCTGTCACTGCCACGTAGCGTGATTTGATTAGACTCTGAATGATTCTCTACGTTAGGAGTCCTGACAGAATAATTTTTCAAATAGTAGACAATTTTCATTTGGATAAGTTGGCCTATTAGGATAGATCTTTTTGTTTTCTCAATATAATTTGATATTGTTTCTTGGGTCTGTAATTTTTGTAACAAGTTGATTTTTATTTATATATATAGATGTATTTTTTTATATTGATCAATAATTACTTGTATTTTAAGGTGAAAAAGGCTGTCTGTAGATATTTAGATTGTTGGAAGGGGATTTATTTGGATTTAGTGAATGTGAGTTAAGATGTCAAGTTAAATGTGACAGAATGTTTGTGGACCTTGTTTTCCAAATCGAAGAGGTTTAAAAGAAAGGTTGTCTTTGAAAGTTAAATTATTTAAAAATATTCTTTTTCTTTGAAACAACCATTTATCATGATTTGTGGCTTGAAAAAATAATTTCTTGCATATAATTTGAATATGGTTACTCTTATAATTTTTCCAATGAGTTACCTTGATCTATTTTAAACATCATTCTCATTATCATATGATTAATTAATTATATCTAACCAGGATCAAGTCAGAAGATTTTTAAGAGCATTGGAATTAATTATTATATGTATCTTTCTTTGCCAAAGCACTACATTTCTTATGGTTCCTGTGTTGAAATTAAGCTTGTGCATATCACCTTATCACCCTGCTGCAATTTATCCAAAAAACTAAAACAACTAGTTTAGAGACATGAATGCAGATTAAAGCGGTGTTTATGCAGAACACTAGGATGTCAATTTGTATCCGTCTGGTAATATTGAAAGAGAGCTGTTAATAGTGGCCGGAGAATTTGGCTTATCGTCAGCACATGAAGGCCGTCTAGCAACCAAACAAAACAAGCTTAACCATCCAGGAAAGACGACTCCTAGTGTGTAATTTGCCCCAAAATATTAAGCATTCGGTCCAATGGAATCTTATCATGGAATGAGAAACTGGTGAAGAGTTTTATGTATTGTCATATTTAACACCCTAAATATATCGACTCATCAAGTGTACACTCTCCGTCACCACGTGGTCCAACAGTTGGAACGACGGATGGGGAGAAGCAGTTGGTCTACATCTTTTCCGGTGATCTTCATTACCCCCGTGTCACCAAAATATCACTCACATAATTTCTCAGTGAGATGGAAGTCATGCAGGAGCATTCCCAAAGCTCTTGAGCCTTTCTGGTGGCTTTCATTGAAGAACTCCAGCTGCCCAACGTACATGAATACCTCTGATACTTCAATCAGCATATATTGCTGCATCTGTCACAACAGATCCATTTAGAAAACGTTTCATTCGAATATAAACGATTTGAAGTTTAAGTTTTGTTCGGATTTCACTTATTTACTGAACAAAAAATCTTTTTTTTTTTGCTCGTGTTTAGTTGTTACCTGTCACGATGTGCCAAGCGGAATGGTATCTCCGCCGCTATGTAGCTTTTTAGTCTAAAGTGGTGGAGGAGGTAGCAGCGGTAGAAGAGAATGAAAATGGCATGCTGTAGATGTCGAAGGCGGACATGCTCGCCGGAGGCATGCCAAAGCCGACAAAAAAGATGGTTTTGGATGACAGAGCTGGAGATGGTGACGCAACAGTAACAGAGGGTGGTAGTTCTATTAAATACGATAATACATAAGAAATACCACCCATTTTTTATGTATTATCGTATTTAATAGAACTACCACCCTCTGTTACCGTCACGTCACCATCTCCAGCGCCGTCATCCGAAATATATTAGCACAATTCTCAAGAAAACTTGACGACTTGGTGAAGAAAAAACCTAAACTACAGTGACCATTGAAAAAGTCAACTGAATGACATTAGTTTGCTCGGATCAAGTCAAAAGAAATCAACCCAATTAACCTTAAGCCGATTAGCACCCATTACTCCCAGCTCACTCCCCCTTGACCTAAGGTTCAAACCAACCGGTAGGTTCCTCCAACTCGGAAGAAAACTGGTCCCATATATTTAACATACTAAGGTAGCCCTCATTATTCTATTTAATTAAGTGCATGAATGTAATTTCACAATTATGCCCTCTATAATAGAGGAATATTTATTAAATAAAAGTTACTTATTCTTTATTGTTCATCGTCGTGCTCTCTCTATTTCTCTTTATTGTTAAAAGCATTATTCCTTGGGTTTTCCCAAACAAGTTTAGATTATATCCTAAAAGGTGCGGTGAGCGTGGGTTTAAGCTAACAACAATAAAAGCATGACAAGGAGAAGAAAACAACTTGAGAGACGCAATAGATATGGATTGTACTATGGAATTCATGGAGGGGTTTGTGTAGAGAGAGATCCAAGAGTTGAGGGATCAAATAAGGAGGCATATTATAGAGGTTTTGAGAGTCACACTGTTTGAGGAGGAGAGCATGTCCTTTGAGAATAGAACCCCCCTCGGAAAGAAGAGCTAGCAAGGACAGAACAAGAGTTTGTGCTCTTACATAACAGGATTTCAGAAAGAGATGTTGGGGTACATGACTAACATGCCTAAAAATATTCAAATTATATATATACATTTAATGCCCATATTTATTGATATTGCACTTTAAAGAAAGGTAATTTCCTGTTTTTGTAGTAGGTATACTAAGTTTAGGCACTTAAATATGAAGAAATTTTTAGGCAAAAAATAGCTTTTTGTAAAAGTTAAACTGGCGCCTAAGCGTGATCAGGTGCCCAAGTGCCATAATACAGATAAGGTGGTGCCTAAATGTCTTATTTTGGTGCCTAAGTGCCAGAATCCAGACAAAGTGGCGCCTGGGCGTCAAAAAAGATTATTCTTCCAAATGCATTGAATTTGGACAGATTTTTTAAAGGATGCCAAACGAAAATCTTGGAAATTCGGCCCTACATTACATAATAGTGATTTATGGCAGAAATAAGGGGGCAAAAAAGGGTGGAAGGATGTGAAAGAGTTAAGGAAGATTTTCTCTAAGAGTTGTAAGAGGAGAGGGAGATCAGGAATGAACGTAAGGTAAAATTTTCTTCTTCCTCGCTTAATGCCTCATCAAGGCATGACCCTACTTCATTTCTGCTAGATTACTTCCCTTGAGCGACTTGAGCGAGCAAAACCACGAGAGAGCCACCTTGAAATACTGCATTCAAACGATGAAACCCATTCATGTTGGTTCTCTCATATTCAAGGGTATTTACAGCTCTATTAGATCCAGCTCTTTAGCGGGTTTTGGTTTTTCTTCTCTTGTTTTTATTATTTGAAAGGACTCTGGAGTAAAATATGAAACTTGGGAGGAACAATTAGAGCCACTAAAGCCTATTTGAAAGGCTAATGTGGAGATTTATGGAAATTCGAGAGATACAACTTCTAACATTCCATCTACTTCTAATTGTAGATTTTTTGCCTCCTGTACTTTTGTTCAACCTCCTAATTTTTGGGATGTGATGAGTGAGAGATATTTAGAACACTAGTCTGATCTATTCTTGATGCAGTGTCGAATTCAAGATATGGAAGACAGAGATGATCATGTAGAACAATACCTGCAAAGGAAGAAGTGACTACGATGCAACTTATGATGAGTCATTAGTGAAATTTTTGAAGGGTGATCATTCAGTTGAGTTTCTTATATGCCCTTCATTTTTTCCATATGAACACTGTAAGTCAATGAATGAAGACATTATTGATGATGAGGAGGAAAAGGAGGATCACTAGACAGAGTTTACTTTTCAGTTATAAATCTTACATGTAGACTTTCTCTATTTAGTCACTTCTTGTATATATCTATATGGGATTGTTGCAGTTGCATTTCTTATCTTGTTGCATAAATGTTACTTTTGCTCTATTTTAGTTCATATTTCATGTGTTAAAGTAGTCGTTTACGTTGCACTTTCTACGATATACCAGTTGATTTTTAGATGTACTACTGCTCAACATCTGTTACTACATTTACATGCACTGTTTACATTTTTAGTATCCTGCTAAAACTGATAAAATTTTCTCTCTTCATACTTGTTTTATGCTTTAATGTTTTACACTATTTAAAAATTCAATTTTGGGGAGGGAGAAAAAAATTTTAAAACTAAACTTTATTTGCCTAAATATATATATATATATATATATTTAAAATTATTTTAACACAACCCGTGGTACGTGGTGTTGACTTTAGATAATTATATTTTTGATTTTATAAAAGTAATAGCAAACTTTAGTAAAAGTTTTTAGTAATAATGGGTAACTCTAAAAGTTAAGATATTTAGTATAAAGGTATAGGAATATACTTTTACTATTCAGAGTAAGAAAAATTAAAATTTTGAAAGATTAAGGATTTTAGAGCTACACTTTTAAAAAGAATTCGAGACTCTATGAATAATTATTACTCCACTAATACACATTTTTAAGTAAAGAAATGTGAGAAGTTTTTAACTTTTGGAAGATGATAGTGAAATTCAAAATCATTAAAGACTATATAGATATAATAATTCTCATATGAAAAAGAAAAGAAAAGAAAGGATTGAAAATGATCGTGAAAGAAAAAGAAAAAGAAAACTCAAAAGAAAAAGAAAAGAAAAAAATGCAAGAAGAAGCTCAAGGAGATGCCTAATTAAAAATCAGCTTCACTTGAATTTCTTAAGGAAAAAAACTTATTTACACCTTTGAACTTTCAGAAGTATTAGTCTCTTGGCTAGTAGAGTTCTCCTATAATTTTTTCTTTTAATTCTTCTAAAATTCCTTAATGTAACAAATTACAATTATTTTTAAAATGAATAGAAAATTAGAATTCTTAACTTGATTATTGAATATCCTTATATTTAAGTTTTAACCTGAATTATTGAAAATTTTTCTTAAAAGGTTCATTATTATATTTATGGGGCAAAACTATAAGATTCTTTAAGTAAAACCTGCTACCATAAGTTATTATATTTGCTTTACATAGTACAAAGGTTACTTAAAGACAAGTAACGTTTAAGTTTGGGGGAATTGACGCGCCTTAAAATTACATGTTCTTAAGAATATTGCATTTTAATGATAGAAATTTTGCGTGTTTTTGATTTCAGGTACAAGAAATGGAGTTTAAGAGAAAAAGAAGCAAAAAGTGAGCAAAAATGGGTCACAATGAGTTAAATAAAGCCAAAGGACAAAAATGTGACTTGGCGCCGAGGTATCGGAACATTCTAGAAGGCCAGTGCCTACGTGTGACAGTTGGACTCCTAGGTACTAGAAACAGTTTTGCTAACATTCAATGAATTTGGATGAATTTCAAAAAGGTGCCTTAAGTGACCCCTGGTTACTTTCAGAGCTTTTTGCATATAAGAGATTTCTAATGAATTTGGATGAATTTCAAAAAGGTGCCTTAAGTGACCCTTGAATATTTTCAGAGCTTTCTGCATATAAGAGATTTCTACGCGTCCAAGAGAGGAGAAAAAGAGAAAAAAATTGTTTTTTTAGTAGTTTAGGCCACTACAGGGGTGGACGACCATTATAGTGGGGAGTTTGGTGATTTTAGAGTCTTGTGTGAGTCTTGTAGAGTCAAGTTCTCTCTGGAAAAAAATAGAGGATCGCTTGGAGAGAAGTTTGAGATAAGTAGTTGTACTTTTGTTTAAGATTTTTCTTGTAAACTTGATTTTTATATATATAACGTTTTGTTTTGTTATCTCCATGATTTATGAGTAGTTTTCTTTTCTTTCTCCTTGCAATAAAAAGTAATGATGTGTTGGATTAAAATGTTTTGAAGATTTTTTTTATTTAAACAATTTGTGATGGTATTTTCACTGGTTCTTCTTTTACTTTACAAACTGACCATTTATGATGTTAAAACCTGTTGTGAAACATAATGATCCGGGAAAGTTATGATTTCACCAACTAGTGAGTACCACACTAAACCTTGGAGGAAGGGATGCCAAATCTAGGGGGAGTGCAAATACATAGAGAGATAAGTTCTGATAGGCGTAGAATTAGTGATTCTAGAGTGACAAGCTAGATCCTTTAAAATGTAGTCTAAAGTTGGAGCTAAGGGTCCCTAGTTTGTTTTATAGAGAGGGCACAGTGGGTAAGCTAGAAGTGAGAAGCTAGAATTTCCTCAACCCAACCACACAAGATGAAACTAACTTTAGATTAGCCAATGTTCTTTATACTCAGAAATGGTAAAGAATATGTATGCTTCTATTTGTCACAGAACCTCATTTTCATTTTTAATCATTTGATTTCTGCACTGATTTAGGAGAAAGACTTTTTATTATAATCATACTTCCTTACACATCTTTAATTTAGAGACTTTGCATTTACTTTTAGTTTAAAATAGAAGTAGCCACATTTGTTACGACCTTTTGCAAATGATTCGATATTATTCTCTTGTGAATTTACTTTACATTTTAAGTAGATTTATTTCTAAATTAGCATAGTAAATTCTTTATTCCCTGTGGGACATGGATTTTTAAAGAAAAATTTTTATTACTTGAAATGATACGTATACTTACGTAGTACCCCCAGTGTGTAAACCATTAATCAATTTAATCACACATTTTTTTTTGCACGCTAGCTGCTGAATATAAATCGGGTCAACATTTTGGCCATCTTTTTGGACTCATAATTATGTAATTTTGGGTCCGGTCACTGTATCAATATATATGTATGTATGTATGTATGTATGTATATATATATATATATATATATATATATATATATATATATATATATATATATATATATATATATANATATATATATATATATATATATATATATATATATATATATATATATATATATATATATATATATATATATATATATATATATATAAAATTAAAATTCTCTGTTGTAATCTCTATACATTTTGATATTGGAGTTGGGGACACTTGATTTGAAAGGGCCACATCTCTCATGCTATCTCTTTCTTCTTATGAAGTTTTTCTTATATATGCTGCGCCTTGATGATATACTTAAGTTAAAAAGTTTGAAAATGGCTTTTATTTGACATCCATGTAAATGTGTTGAAAAAATATCCACTCATTGTTTCTATAATTGTTTTTTTTCCAGAGAAATCAGGTCAATGCTGGGTGGCATTTTGGGGTTAAATGGCCTCAAAGATTATTTATGGTTTATTACTTGTTGGTTTGGAAGTTGCTAATCTCATTGATAAAAAGTTTGATTACATTTCTTTGGTTGTGTTATGGCTCATCTGGTCTGCTATAAGTAGCTACAAATATGATTGCTCTCCTCTTACTCCCACTCTCACTATTTCATATATACTTTACCATTATGCCAAAGCTTGTAGAACTTTAAAGGTGGATACAAATCATCTTGTTCCAAAGAATGGTAGGTGGCCTACTTTGGTAAGGTGGCAGCCTGATACACCTAAAATATATAGTTTTTATGTACATATTTTTATACCAATTTTTGAGGTATTGCGCCTTAATGGAAAGTATTTGTGTTTTTTTTTCTTTCAGGTACAATCAAATGGATGAAAAATGGTGAAAGGAGTGAAAAATGATCAAATTTGGATAAAAAATGAAGAAGGTGTGCAAAAGAACTGTGGCACCTAAGCGCCCAGAACTGGCGCTTAAGCGCCAGTAAAACCAAGAACACGACGCCTGAGCACCAAGTACCTCACGCTTAAGCGCTAGAAGTAGTTATTTGGTAATTAAATAAATTTGGAAGAATATTTGAAGAGGTGTTTGAATCAACTCTTGGTTAAAACGTGAGAAATAGTTAATAGACACGAAAATAGATTCAATTGGCTTTTGAAAGGAGGCAACTCCTGAAAGATTCATTGAATGTGGAAATATTTTGAAAAGACCAAGGAACCTTTTGAAAAATTATAAAAAAAATACTTGAATTGGATTGAAGAGGGCTCTCTCCTACGCCTTCTCCTAGCCACTCTAGAGCTGCCACCCCCTCTAGACACCGCCGATGCCTCTCTTTCTTAGATTAATTATGATACTCTTAGAGAAAAGAAAAAGAGAGGAGTTTTAGTGTGTGAGTAGAGAGTATTGTAAGAGAAATGAAAAGAAGAGATTTAAAGGAACTTCAAGAGTTTGGTGGAGAGGATTTGAGATAAGTTTTTATCTTTGTGACTACATTTCGTTTTAATTTAGACATCTTGTTTGTTTGCAAGATTTATACTTTCAAACTTAAGTGTGGTTGTGTTTTCTCCATGAATTCTGAGTAATTTGCTTTATCTTTTTCCTTAAAATGATAAGTGATTGAGTATTGGATGGAATTTGTGTGAAATATTAATCTTTAATTTTGGAATACGTTGTGATGATTTTAAACATTGTACTTTATTTACTTCTTGATTTAGCTAATTAAGATGTTAATATTTGTTGTGATAACATGTAAGATCCGAGATGGTATTGTCTCAGTCAATTAATGATAAGAATCACATGAGATTGTACGAATTAGAATGTTATTCATATGATTGAGTGCAAATAAATAAGGAAATAAACTTTGAAGGGTGTGGAATTATAGGACTTTAGAGTGACGGGCTAAAGCCCCCAATTTGGTTTATAGTTTTAGGTTTTGATATGAGGTGTTAGCCCCCAGGTGGAGGGAGAAAAGAGAAATCTTGAGTGAGAGATAGTATCTTCAATTCTTAGCCCGTTTTCAAGACTATTCAAACTATAAACTAGCTAATATTTTTATAGCGTCTCTAGTAAGAGTAAAGAATATTATTGCTCCTCTTTGACACAACATAATTTGAATACATCCAAAACAAAATTCATATACTTGTTACGGATTCATGATAAGAAAAAAGATATTTTTTTTATATTTCCTTTATCTTACAAATATCTAGTTAAATTTAGTTAGTTATTTACTTTACTTTCAATTATACAAAATTAACAAAAAAAATCAAACTTTCATTCCTATTATAACATCTATAATTTGAGTAAGAATCTTTTGCAAAGTAGAATTTTTTTATCTAATTTCTTCTAATTTAGTTGCATATTGTATTTCTCTATGTGGGTTTGATTTTTGGGGCTTAATCAAAAAGTCTTATATTACTTGATAATGATACATATACTTACATAATATCCCATAATTAAACATAATAATTTCATACTTATTTACTTCAAAGTCAAGTTTTTGGAAGACATTGCAAAGTAAGAAATATAAGTAAGGAAAAATTTAAATTATAACTTCATACATTGTGTTGTAATATAAAATCGGGATAAAAAACCCCATCCTTTGGCTAGATCAAATTTAATATAGATGACTGTTGGGTTTTTAATGTTTTTGGTGCTGGAGAAATATTTAGAGATCATTTGGGCCTTTCTCTGTCATTTTGCCTCACCTGTTAATGTCTTCTGTCCAATTGAGGCTGAACGTTGGGCCATCTTGCTTACTTTACAAATTACTACTGTCTTTAAGTTTACATGCTTAATAGTAGAAACATATTCTATCTCTCTTTATAAAATGTTAATTAAGGCATCCACGACTTACTTGAATCTAATTTGCATCTTTAATCAAATTTAAGACATTATTTCTAAAAACAATCTAAAGGCTCACATGAGTTTCATATACAGGGAGGGTAATTCTCCGATTGATTGGCTGGAAAAGCGTGCTGTGGCTAGTCTTTTTGTGGGTTTGGAACCTTCCTACTATCTCAATAAGCTTCTCAATGGTGATCTTTTGGATATCCCATATATTAGAAGATAATATTCTAGTTTCTTTTTATATGTTTGCCTTTTGTTTTTTCTTATGTAGCTTTATGCTTTGAGGGCCAAAAAGTCTGATCAAGCTTAGTTTCATGAAGCTGGGATTTATTTCATGGCTGGATCTCCAACAAGATCTCTTTAATCACACATTAATGCCTTATTTTTTTGTCTGGGATACTGCTAATCTCTCAAGGTTTTTTCTTGTTGCTCGGGACATCGCTTTCTGTGCTTTTATTGGTATTGTTTCTCATGGAGGATGATGCTGTCACATATGGCTTTTTGCTGAACTGTCACACTGTTGGAGAAACTATAGAGGCAATTCTAGACCATGGATCCTTCGAACCTCTCGTTTCCTGGAGGATATCCTTGTTTTTGTTTTTTGGTATACTTGTATATTGTTGGAGGTGGAACCCCTTATTTGTGGGCATTTGTAATTTTTGTTTCTTAGCACGGGGATCCACCAACACTCCCCCTTTTGTAACTTTTTCTTAAGACTAATATATGTGGAGCCGAATAATGCTCTGTCCTTAATATATATACATATATATATATATATATATATATATATATATATATATATATATATATATATATATATATATATATATATATATATATATATATATATATATATATATATATATATATAAGCGAGAAAGTTAAGTTTTTATCTCTTATAATGTTCATATTAGCCAAATACCACCCTTCTTAAAACTAAGGGAGATGGGCATTCACAATGTGTAATAGAAAAAAAGGGTCAAGTATAGGTTGATGAAGAGTTTCTCAAGATAGATTTTTTTAGCCTTGTTGTACTAATGATGCTCTTTAAGATTTGGAAACTTTGCTAAATTTGAATCGGTTTGAACTTCATTTGAATCTAGTCCAAGTTCAATTTAAATCTAGTTCAAATCTTATTTCGATTTATTGTTTAAATCTATATAACCTTGCTTAAGCTTAAATCAAAGCTAGTTTGAACCTATGCCACATCTTTAAAGTTGAATTCAAAAGGCCTATGCCATGTTCCAATTGCATGCAAAATTATGTTTTCTATTAAATAAGAAACATATTTGTTTTGCACTTCTTGAATTTAAATCGGCCATTCATTTAACTTTTGAGATAACGAAGTTCCATATGATTTTAATGCATTAATAAGAAAATTACATTCTTATGCAATTTGTGGAGAACTGACAAATAATAAATGAAGATTGTTATTATTGTAGAAAACATGAGTCACTAGATGAGGTTAAAACAATAAATGAACATGAGATTTACAGGTGTGCCACTAGCACAAAACACAGCTTAATTCTCAATGTAAGAAACAATTATGATAGAGGGTGGTTAATTTTCGACCCTGGTTCATGCAATACAATTCAAACTTAATTCTAATAAAATTTCAATCAAGTTCAAACCAAAATTTCATGTGCAATTAGAGCATAGACATTTCACATAATATTTAAATGACATTGGAATCCATTTCTAATTATATTTAAATTGAACATAAACCATGTTCAAATAAAATTTGAATAGATTCAAATTTAAAGCAGACGCCAAACATTGGAGGGACCTATATAACAGTCGATCAAGTCTATCCAAAAAAAAATTTTCTTCTAGACAAATTATGGACTTGAACCTTCTTCATATAACTCACGTGGATGGTCCATGTACTAGCGTTGGCAGCCTATTGATGGCAATTTTGCATGACCACTCTAATTGCAGTCTAATAATATAAAGGGTTATCACTCATTGGAGCAATTTTTTGATCCAAAATATATATTTAGGAGATAATTGGCACAAAAAAACTTATAAATAATAATTGGTCTAGATAGATAAATTATAAAGATGAAAATTCAAAATTCCCTAACATAATACTAAAAATATATGTCGTTATTAGATATTATGACATCATAATAGAACGAAAAACAATTTGGTCAGGTAACTAACCGATAAATTAAACCATGTTTTTTCCATTGGATTTCATCTCAAGAAGAATACGGAATAATGGAACCAATGCCCAAAACTAAAAGGCAAAAGCACAAGACCACATGTAGCCTTCCATAATCTAATACTACAGATTGGTAGTGCATCCACTTGAACTATAGAGAAGAGACAAATCTAGGGAGGGAAGCCTAAAGAAAGATAAGTAGCGCTATATATCTTTAATTGTATTTTCCCATTACATTTATAGATAAGTAAGTTCTTGTATATATAAGAAATATTAATGGCGAAAAAATAAATACACGAAGGATAAAAAATGTCATTTCACAATGCTATAAATAACACTATTCGTTGCTTGCAAGTCCTAACCAATCACACACTTCTTTGGAAAGGAGACGAGAGTGATATCCATAGATGGCGAGAAGATGCAATGAGCTTGATGAAGACAGATGAAACAATCAAGAGCAGCTCCTGTTCATTTAGCCCCCTTCAAGATAAAGATCAAGTTTGGTGATCATTAGCTTGTTGGTCGGGTATTGATGACTCACAATCGACAACAGTTTGGTAAGAATATTGACGACTTGATCTCCAGTCATTATATGCTTGAGTAAGATATTTTGAAGCTTTAGGTGATCCCTTGTGAAGTCATAATATACTTCAATATACTTAGTCCTCATTTGGAAAATTGGATTGTGCACTAGCGCTATAGCCGAGGTGCTATCAATATAGATTGTGGTTCGAGATAATTTTTGCTTGGTCACTTGCTCTATTAATTGTCAAAGTCAGAGGATTTTTGTAGTAGTGGTAGCAATGAACCTATATTCGACCTCTGTAAAAGATTTGACCACTATTAGTTGTTTCTTTGCTGACCAGCATATGAGATTTGATCCAATATAGACAGAGAAACCTGTAGTTGATTTGCAATCGTGATAGTCATTGGCCAAATTTGAAGCTACATATGCTCTTAGACATATATCAGTAGAAATGATTAGAAGACCATAATCATGAGTTCCTTTTAAATAACGAAGATGCCTTTATAGCTATTGGAAATTAAGATTTGTAGGGTTGTGCATGAATTGACTAAGATAATTAAAATAAAACGTGAAGTCTGTACGAGTGGCAACCAAATATTTAGGAGATCCTATGATCTGTCTAAAAAGATTGGGTTCTTTGAATAATATTGTAGATTCATAAGATTTTGATGATATAATGTACATGAGAGTCATAACAGGTTTAGCATTTTCCATGTTTGTTTTATGTAATAGAGTATCTACATACGGTGGTTGATGTAGAAATAACCATTAGGAATATGTTGAATATTGAGTCTAAGGAAATTAGAAATAAGACCCAATTGTTTCAAGTTAAACTGGTTACTATGCTTTTCAAGTAAAGACTGAATAGAATGGGTATAATTACCTATTATGAGAATGTAATCAACATATACCAATAAATAAATACATATGCTGTTGCGAGAATAAATCAGTAAAGAAGGATCAATCTTACATAAAGCAAAGTTTTGTTGACATAGAAAAGTGCAAAAAGTTGAGTACCATTGCTCCACGCTTGTTTGAGGCCGTATTTGGCTTTGTGTAACATACATACATAATGTGGGTAATGAGGATCAATGAATCCTTGCAATTTTTTCATATACAGCATGTTGTCTAACTTCTCGAGTAAGAATGCATTGGAGACATGTAGTTGGTGAATAGTCCATTGTTTGTGGGTTGCCAAGGGAATATAAAAACGAATTGTTGGAAACTTAGCCACAGGATTAAAAGTCTCTTGGTAGTCAATCTCTTGTTGTTGAGAGTATCCTTGAGCAACCAAACGAGCCTTATGTCTTATAATTGTGCTTTCATTATTATATTTAACTTTGAATGTCTACTTACATCCTAAAATATTTTGACTTTCTGGAGGAGAGACAAGGTCCTAGGTGCCTTGTTGTAGTGTCTGAAATTCTTTTGACGTGGCATCATGTCAGTGAGAATACTTGGCGGCTTAACCGTAAGGGGTGGACTCCATTGAATTAGAGATATTGTGTTGGAGATCAAATATTCGTGTGGGTTTTAAATTTCCAGTTTGTGCCCTGGTAACCATGGTAAGATGTCTTTATTGCTGTTGAAAAGTTGGAATCCATTAGATGCTACGAGACTTTTTCTCAAATACCAACTTGAACAAGAGAGAAGAGACGATACCATGGAAGGAAGCCTGAAGAAAGATGAGTGGTGCTATATTTCGTTATATGTATTTTCCCATTACATTTACAGATACATAAGTGCACATATATAAAGGCATTATTAATGGCAAAAGAGTAAATACACAGGACTAAAAATGCCAGTTTAAAATGATATAAATAACACTCCTTATGTGCAGGTCCTAACCTATCGGACGCTTCTCTGAGAAGGAGGCGACAGCGAGATCCATAGAAGGCGGAAAGAGAGGGGAAGGAGGCGATAGCGAGATCCATAGAAGGCGGGAAGAGAGGAGCTTGATGAAGAT
Source organism: Phalaenopsis aphrodite (assembly GCA_003013225.1). NCBI lineage: Eukaryota > Viridiplantae > Streptophyta > Magnoliopsida > Asparagales > Orchidaceae > Phalaenopsis > Phalaenopsis aphrodite. The sequence goes on from NEWO01000805.1 coordinate 73,893, forward strand.
AGAAGAAACAATCCTTTACATCCAACTCATTTTCCCTTTTGTCCATTCTTGTACAACAGCACTAAAACACCGTAGGAGACTCAAGAACTAAACATAATACGGGCAGCCATAATCTATGCTTAAGAATATGGAGTGGTAGATTTACACCCACGTCACCTCATAAATTTTCCACTTTGATTGCTGATATTACAAATCTTACTCAGATGAGACATAGCTACGACGCCACGTAACAGCTATGGGACTCCTCACCTTATGAACTCCATCATTCCAAGAAATCCACCCAAACTGATTAGAACCCTCCGCCTCAGATCCAGCCATGGACACAAACTTTATCTCATAAGACAAGCTCGAGTTCAAAAGATCAAAGACCAGCTCATCCGGAGTCACCGTCACACTCACCCCCAACGGGCTCGCAATCTCCACCTTATATTTTACAGAACCAGAATGTACTAAGCCAACGTTCCTCACCGTCCTCCTGTAAGTAACCACATCTTTGATATTCAAGAACACAACAGAAAATGACGGGTAGTTGAGTGATCCAGGATTGGATAAGGCCTTCGAGGAGCAATCCACTCTGGTTTCATCCCTTGTGAACACCGCAATCTGATTCGGGCTGTAACCAATGGAGCAGAGGAAGGCGATATAATCTTCAAAGCCGGCGTCGTAGACCAAGCCAGGGTCCAGTGCTTTGTTTGGATCCACATGGCCGGCGCCTCGAACAAACGGCGTTGAATCCTCTTCGTTGGAGAGATCCTTGATGGTCTCGCCGGAGTTGTCGAGGTTGTAAGCTGTGGTGATGAGAGCGGATTTAATGGCCGCAGGGCTCCAATCTGGATGGGCGCCGTGAAGAAGCGCTGCAATGCCGGAGACGTGAGGGCAGGACATGGAGGTCCCGGAGATGATATTGTAAGCGACTCTCCTCGTGTCGATGTCAAGATTCGTCGGGCTCGCCATGTCGGTCCACGCCGCTAGTATATTGATGCCGGGTGCTATCACGTCGGGCTTTAGAATCTCCGGCGTGCGGTAATTAGGGCCCCGGCTTGAGAAAGCTGCCACCTTTGGTGCCGGAGGATGGCTGCTGATGACGGTTCCACGGAAAACAATGGCAGCCGTTGGAGATGACGAAGTGCTTATGTAAGCGCGGATCTTGTCCCCGGCTAAAGCCCCAACCATGGTCGCGGGAATGAGATGACAATCTGCTGTAAGTTCATCGCCATAGTCTTCCGTATTAGCTAAGATCATGCCAGCTCCTCCCGCGATCTTAACAGCTCCGCCCTTTTCTACTCGCGCATTGTTACCGCGGTCGCAAAGTACGATCTTGCCAGCCACTTTTGATGTATCCAGATGGCCGGAAATGCATAGCCGAGACCCACAGTCGCCGGCGTATACAAGGGGTAAACCTACGGCAGTGATGTTTTTATCACCGGAGTAGAGAGATACGCCTTTATAAAGCCTCCCATCACCGAGGACAACATCGGTAGGAAATTCGCGATCGAGGGTGGAAGCCCCAACGGTTATAATCCACGGTGCGATGTTGACGGCCGTGTAGGCATAAGGGCCAGAGTTGCCTGCTGAACAGGACACCACCACGCCATGCCGGGCGGCGCCAAAAGCGCCAATCGCGATAGAGTCGCGGTAATACGGCGGGGAATAGCCGTTTGAACCGACGGAGAGCGATATGACGTTGGCTCCATCTGCGACGGCGGCGTCCATAGCAGCGAGGATGTCGGAATCGAAGCAGCCAGGGGCCCAGCAAATCTTGTACGCCGCGATGTGGGCGTTGGTAGCGATTCCTCGAGCTACTCCGCGGGCGTAGCCAAACAAGCTGGCGCCGGCGACTGCTGCACCGGCTGCGGTGGAAGCGGTATGGGTTCCGTGGCCTTCTGTGTCTAACGGCGATCTGGACTCGATGGTCTCATCCATGGGGTGACCGAGGGCTGCCTCATAGCCCTTGCAGAAGAATTTAGCGGAGATGAGTTTGTTGTTGCAGAGGGAGGAATTTGGGAAGGCGCACGAGGAGTGGAAGGCAGAGGGGGGAGAAGGAAAGGAGGGATCTGGGAGGAAAGAAGCCGAGGAAGGGGTGATACCGGTGTCAAGGACTGCGATGACGACTGAGGAGGCGTAGGAGGAGAGGGGCCAGATGCCAGTGAATGGGGAGAGGTTGAGAAAAGAGGGGGAGTGGGTGGTGTGGAGGGAGCGGGGACGGTCGGGCACAACTGAGAGGATGTGTGGAAGGCGGCGGAGGGCAGCGGCTTGGGTGGTGGAGAGGCGGGCGGAGAAGCCAGCAGCCACGCGGTCGTAGATGTAGAGGATCTCGGGGGGTGGGTGGAGAGGGAGGGACTGGAGAGTGGAGGAGTACCAGTGGACCGGCGACGGGGTTGTAGATGGCCGGAGGGATGGTGACACGTGGACGATGTACGTTGATTGGTGATTGCCGTTAGCTGCGACGGCGGCGGAGGAGAAAAATATGAAGAGCGATAAAAGAGACTGAAAGAAGTCCATCGGTTTTAGGCAAGTTCCGGCAGTGAGACCATTACATCCCGATTCCAAAATTTGTATTGAAGAATGGCTTCCAATATGCAGGTTTAATGTAGATTAATTACGGCCATGCCACTGGATGGATGCAGCGCTTTATTAAGCTGGGTTCAGGCCTTTGGTATAGGTAATTGAACGACATAGAAACGTGATTTTGAGAATGATGGAGGGGATTCTGGCAATTAAAAGGGACGAAATTAGAATCCTAGGTCTTGGAGCTGGTTGGTTTCGGTGAGTGGTTGCCGTCGCTAAGGTGGGCCTGCGGAAGTTAAGCTGGGACGACATGAGCCACGAGCTGCTATGCTAATGGCGTTTTAACACCTGGTAGCCGTCCATGCATTCTCCATTCGTTTAGAAAATGATAATTTTGCGGACAGATGGTGGCCGCGTGCCATCTTATTAGCGGAACTAATAATGGGAACTGGGAGAATGAAATTTTTTTTCTTTATTATTTTTTATATCAAGGCGCACTTAGGGCTATAAACGAGCCGAAACTCGTCTCGTGTTCAAAATCGCTCGTGAATAGTGTGTTCGTGTTCAGCTCGAAAATTTTATTCATGTTCGTGTTCGGCTCGGTTCAACTCGAAATTAGCTCGTTAGAATATAAAACTATTATAATAATTTATTTTTTAAAATAAAAATAAAAATATGAATTTTCTAAACAAACTGTTCGTATTAATAACTTAATTTCAAACAAATTTTAAGAATAAATTTCATGAAACGAGGTTAACTACAAAAATTTCTAGAAAAAATTCATACAAAATTTTGCGCAAAGAATATTAATATTTTTTTTACAAAATTTTACAAATTACAAATAACTTCATTACAAATTTTACAATTTACAAATTAAATAAAAATATGAAAAAATACATATAAAATCTCAAATAAAAATCAAAATATAAAAAATAATTATACAAAATTTTACACAAAAAAGAATTACATGTATTTTTAAAGTAAAATGGACAATTGAGCTTTCTTCAACTCAGCTTGGGCAGAATAACCATATCCACTAGCGCGGCGTCGATCTGCACGAGCCATGCCGAAAGCTTCGACATCATTGCAGAGTATCAGTCCACATGCCCCACCTTACTGTTTTGCCTGCAGTAACAGTAACTTGGTTTAGTTGGCTGGTTATAAATCAAAAGAGAAGATTACATTGTTGGGGTTTTGTTCTAAAATTCATACTTGATTTTCTACTATAAGTGATTACAAAATTTTTAGCACACAATTTTAATGTATTTACATGTCTCACACCTGAACTCTCATATTTACACACATATCTCACTCAATCTATTTCCATATCAACACCTATACTACAGATTTGAATGGTTTTAATGTAAACATAAAAAATACATAGGATTAGGTGGTATGTTTGGAAGTGCAAATTGACTTCACCTTTCAAACATTTCTCAAAAAGAAAATGGAAATCCTCGAATTTTCTCCCCTGCTGCAATGTCACATTTCTCCAGAGCCCTACAATCTGCAAAACGAACTCGATGCCAAATTAGATCCAAAACATTGTCATGACCTGCTAATTCCAAATAAAACCAACAAACCAAAGGAGCTTCTAAAAAATAGCGAGAATATAAAAGATAATCTAAAAGGGAGATACTTCTCGACGTAGCCTTTGAGTTTCACCAACCAGAACAAAATTGAACTTATTTGCCTTTGCCTCTCACCAACCAAAACAAAATGCAAACCAAAGAAGCTTATTTTCTGAATCTGATAATGATAAGCCAAAGGTAGACAAGCTTAGAGACAACCTGAAACTTTAGGACAAAATGAAAATAACTGTCTTTGTCGAGAGTGATCTTCTGTAATCATTTAGGACACTTCCACCAGTACTAAATGCATATTCTGAAGCAACTGTTGTTATTGGAATCAATAATATATCCCTAACCATTTTCGATAAGCAAGGATACTTGAGAGTGTTCAACTTCCACCACTCAAGGATATCAAAATGTTCATTATTTGCCAAAAAAGACCCTTTTCTAGATAGACTTGCAAATCTGATTTTGATGGTTGAATAGAACCAAATGAAACAAATAAATCAGTAAATGCAAGCATGCAGTCAAAACTTTGTGAATTAACTAAATCATTTGGCAACTCCGAAGAAACATTGTCATTTGCAGAACTGGAACTAGCAGTATCGCTTGTATACGTATTGTAAATTTCCAACAAAACATCTTCAACTTGTTTAATTTTGAAGTCTAAATCAACAGATGTATACATCTTGACAAAACTAAAATGTATGAACTTCATTTTCAAACGAGGATTCAAAACACCTGCAACAGACATTATGAGATTGCACTCACTCAAATATTTATCAAATTTACCTCTCATACCGGAGGCCATGTTCCTAATATAATCATCGGAGGAAGTCGACTCATCCAGCAACAATTTATTTATATTGCAAACAACATGTAAAAAATATTTGAGATCGGGTAGGAAGAACTTGAAATCATTTTTTGCCACGTTAATAAAATTCAATAAAATTCATTACATGCATAAAATCACAAAAAAAACATAATTGATGTTGTGTAGAAAGAACCTGAAATCATTTTTATCACATTATTAAAAACAATAAGAAATTTCTTGATTTTATCATATTTCTCTCAATATAAATCTGAAGGCAATCAACTGAAATTGTTATCTTGATTTGCATAGTAAACGAACACCGTCCGAAAAACAAAAGCAGATTCGAGCATTAAGAATGTTGAGTTCCATCTTGTTGGAACATCGATGCACAAACCCTTTGTTGTTGATATCCCTAATTGTCTGGATATCTCAACAAACCTATGCAACCTTATCAGTGACTTCTGTAGACATTTGATAGACTCTCTAATGTTATAAATGATATCACTAATATCTCTCAAATCAACTTGCACCATAATATTTAATATATGAGCACAACAACGAACATAAAAGAAATATCTCTTAAAATGCAATTTTCCTCTTGTCATAAAATTTAATTGAAGCAAGCTAGCAATAACATCGTTATTACTAGCGTTATCTAAAGTGATAGTAGAAACTTTGTCCTGTATATTCCAATTTAACAAGCAATCACAAATGACATCACAAATGAATGTGTCAGTATGAGGTGGATCCAATTCAATGAAATTAATGATTTATTTTTGCATTTTCTAAGACTGATCAATGTAATGAGCAGTTAGACACATATATCGGTTTGTTTGATTGGAATTCCAACAATCAGAGGTTAATGAAAATCTGTGAATATCCCTATATTGCTTTCTGAGCTTCTCTTTTTCGAACTCATAGATCTTCATGCAATCAGTTTTTATTTTGTTCCTTGAAACTTTCTCATAATTTGGGTTCAAGGACTTCAATAAAATGTTAAACCATGTATGTTCAATAATATTAAAAGAATACTTATGCACTATAATCATTTTGGAGATTATCTCTTTAATCTTATGTTAATCATAGCTTTCTGGATCGTGAAAAACTGGAATCTCAACATCTGCATCAAAATCAGTTGGCATAAAATTCAACATTTTCTGTCTTTTTTTAAGAAAGACTAACGACTTCCTTATTTTTAGCTTTGATTTGTCCACATTGCCTCACATGACGTAGCAGTTGAGAAGTAGTTCTTGTTTTAGAATTTTGAAATTTTGTTCGAAAACAAATGCAATGCGAAAAAGTAGTTTGGATCCATTTAATCGGAAATATTGCCTCGACAAAATAGTCCCACACTGCTAAATTCCTCTTCCTACCCTTCTTATTATGGACTTCTTCACTGTTATTATCAATGACAACTTGAGATACTACTTCTGGCTCTGTACTTGGTAAATTAAGATTGACAATATCGTTGCTATTCTGAGCTTCTGGTAGCAACTGATTGTTGGATGATTCTGATTGTGAAAGATTTAATTCCGACATATTTGCACTTGCACACTAACTGAAATCAAAACTACAGAATTAGTATTACTTCATACATAACTTGCACAAGAAATGGAACAAGCATGGAGGATAGGATGATCAAAATTGATAAGTTCAATAGTTTAAACTTTGAATTCTAGGAGATACAAATAGAATATTTATGCCTCAACGAAAACTTTATTAATCATTGAAAAATAGTTAAGCCGCAAGTGAGTAATCAGAAGAGTGAAGTTGATGAACATACAAGCACTAAGGGTCAATCGCCTATCCCTAAACATGATTATTGCCATCAAAAACACTAAATGAGACACAACATAAGGCATTTGTAAGGTATACATAATGCGCAAAAATTTCTTTTTTTTTACAAGGGAGATTTACATACATAGCATAAAATCATCCAATTTTTCTAGCCCGTGAACTTTCCTATTTACTGTTCTAGTATCTAAATCACCACAACACCATCACAGATATCACCTATTCTCCATTTTGTTAACTCGTTACCCTTCATCTCTCCCTCCTCAAAACCTCAATTCCTATGATCAACAAAAGGATAACTCACCACTTCTCTGTTTCATTACTCCATTGCTTCTATTGAACACCACATCTTCACTCTTGTTCTTGGATCGTTGCGCCTGCTTCTCGATCTCCTAACAAGTAGGCTCTCTCTCCCGTACCATAACTACACTTCGTTTACTTGAGCTTTCTTTTTCTCCTTGTCGCATGTAACAAGCTCTCGCTTTGGATCCTTTTAAGTTGTAGGGTCTTGTATTATTCATTGGCTTATACAATCCTAAAAAGACCTGATTTTGAGAAGAATATTGAAGAAAGAATAAATTGGATGAAAGTCCTCTCCTCCCTTAAACCTCAATTCTTAACTAATAGTTAGAAATTGAACAAGGGAGGAATATGTGTGAGTGTGAAAGAGAGAGAAAGAGAGAGAGATGAATAGAGTGTTGTGAAAAATAACAACAATAAAACAAAAAATAGACAGAGAAAAATTGCACGCTAAAAAAAATACCAAACCAACACACAGATTTACATGGTTCGACAAATTTTCCAACATCCATGGAGCTACAAAGGATTTTATTTCTTAAAGGAATTACACCGTCGAACACCTCGACGTTTACAAGAAAATCTATATTTTATTCTCTACATTCCTCTCTCTCTCTCTCTCTCTCTCTCTCTTCTTCTTCTCTTTCTCTCCTAGAAGACTTGGCTTGGCCTTGCTTGACTTAGTTTTTTTATGACAAGCCATAAGAGGCTTTTTATAGAAACCAAGAGAGCGGTAGGTGGGATGTAGGTGAGTTGTAGATTGAAATATAGGTGAGCAGTATGTGAGATTCTTAATTAGGAAGCTAATTAAATTACGGTGAACCGGGTTTGCACATTACTCAACAATTCTCCCACTTGAAGACTGCGACACTGATTGAATCACCTATTGGCTGCATCATCTACTAGTCGTATCGACCTTTTTCTCAAACATGAAATCCTCCACCTATGCAACTCAAAGTCCATGTCTTTATGCCAGAAGATCAGTTGAAGTCGAGCACAACTTTAGCTTCTCACAAGTAACACCCTTAGTTGACATATCACCGCCAACGTAGCCTTGTACCGCCAAGCTCTTTTCTGAGTTACTCCTGTATCTATTTACAGCTCCCACTACATGAGCAATATGCTGCCCCTGCTAAAAGTCCTTTCAACAAGTCCAACCTTGTACCTCTTACTGCCATCAAACGTAGTTTTCACCAGGTACACCCACTTGTTATGCAATATCTTCTTCCTTGGTTGAAGTTCTGCCAGCTCCCAAGTTTGATTCCTTGGAAGGTAATCTGACTGCTCCTTCTTGGTCAGCTCCCACTTGTTCGAATTCTCATATTGCAAGATTTCTTCATAGCTCTATGGTTCTCTGCCATTTTTCTGTATAAGGCCCAGTTTTCTTGCTTTTGACACTCCCACTTTTTAGGAAATTGACCTTCTTATGCTTCCCCATAATGCACCTCTGACTCACGTGTCCACGCTTGAGTAAATATGTAGTCATATATGTTGTGTCAATTTTCTTACCTCGAGCTAGTACTAATGCTCATTTGGTAATCTTCTAGGTGATATCTGAAAACACTACTGAATGACCATCCTCATTGAGTTTCCCAACAGAGGTGAGGTTTTCTTCAACTCAGAAACATGTCTGACTTTTAGTAAAGTCCATTTTCTCTTGTTAGGGAGTGCAATATCAAAATCTCTCTTCCCCACCACGTTTAGAGCTTTTCCGTTGGTCAGATGTACCTTCCCAAAGTCACCTGCAACATAGTTTCACATCAACTCCTGGTGGAAAGCTGTATGGAAGGAAGCCCTTGAATCCAGTATCCAGTCATCAATAGAACTGTATAATGTAAGTAATAGCGCATCATGTATTTCTTCAGTTACAACATTAGCGTCATCATTTTCTTTTTTGTTAGGATTCCTGCAGTTCCTTTCTATGTGGCTAGTCTTGCCATAATTCCAGCAGGTTGCCTGCTGACTAGGCTTTGATTTTAATCTTTCTCTGTTTGAGTTCCTGTCATGTGATCTCCCTTTGGAATCAACATTCAATATCGAAATCGAATACGGGCCTTGCCAGAATCGTTCCTGCGCACCTCCTCATCCAAAATCAAATCATGAATATCATCATATTTTAGCTTAGATTTACCTGCAGAACTAGTAACTGCCATTCTTATGGCTTCCCAACTATTTGGCAATGAAGCCAACAATATAAGTGCACATTTCTCATCATATGAGAAATTTGTTGTAAAATTTTGGCATGTGGATGCCCAAGTCTATTGTGCTAAATAAAGTCATTCTTTTGGGTGGTTAATGCTGTAATTGGATATATTTTTTTATATGTTGGATCAAGAAGTGTTTTATGAGTGAGACAATCCCGAATAGTCAAGCTGTTAACATCAAAGAAGATTGAACAATTATTATCCTTAGCTAATTTATAAAAATAAATTAAAATGTGTGAAATGTGAGGAGGAAGAAAGTAGTGGAAAGAATAGCCTTAAGATCTGGTGTTGGTAGAAACCCAACACCTATATGAGAGATTTCTATAGTTTGGCTATTTCCCACAACAATCTTATCAAGTCAAGTGCAGGGAGTAGGATATTGAAGATTCTCACTATAAGGGATGAGATGGGCAATAGCTCCTGAGTCGAGGATCCATTATTTTTCCTTGGGGTAAAGAGTCGAGGTTAATGCAAAGACTTGAAGTGTCGTTGAATGCTTGTACTATAAATTGGCAGGTTACCAATATTGATCACTGGTATGCCTTTTCTTATGATAAATTTGACAGGTAGCTGTGACTTTATTATTGATGTTATTGGTAGATACTGAATTATTTTGATGGAAAATGGGTTTAGATTGATTTTTTGAGTTGTAGCTTTCAGGTTTGTAATGAAGTAAAGCTTGCTGAGAGGGATTCTTGAGACTCTCATTAGTAAAATTTCTTTCTTCACTATGTATAAGAGAATATAATTCCTTCAAAGAAATGGGATGTAGTTGTATCTGAATTGCACTTTTAAAGCATTGATGAGTTGCAGGCACCCGTTGAAAGTATATAAAATGATGTCTTCTTTATGAATCTGTGATCCGACTGCAGTTATATTGTCAATCATGGTCTTTATTTTTGAAGGTATTAGGTCATATTGATGTTGCCGATTGTGAGATCATGCAATTCTTTTTTAAGCTCTATGACTCTAGAATGATTGGTTGCTTGAAATTTTCTTTCATGGGTGAGCCATATTTTTAGTCTATTGTTGAGATGAGGAACATAAGGCAATTTAAATGTTGGTATACTTGAAAACATAGCTGCACTTCAATTCTGATCCACAAATTTCCATAATTGGTAATATAGATTTTTTGTGATGGAATCTTGAGTTGCTGTAGAAGGGACTGGAATACTAGGATCTAAAAAAGATTCAAATCCATTGGAAAGAAAGAGTTTTCTGATTTGTACTTTCCATATTAAGTAATTTTCATATGCACAAGGGTTGGTAACCACATTCTTGATGTTTATCATCAAGAATTTCAAACCTGTTGGAATGCTTATTCTCTTCACTTTGTTAAGAGTATCAGTGGGTTGTTGAGATACATGGGGAGATGTTGGGGGGAGTAGTCCATGTACAAAGGTGCTTTAAAACTTATGATTTGATACCATGAGAAGAATTAGAGGAGAGAAATTCGAAAAAGAGAATAGAGGAAAGTAAATTTATTATTTCAGTTGATATTAAATCAAGGTAGGTTATATAGAGCTTGGAGTGGCATACTTGTAATTTAAAAAAGATGGTTAAAAAGTAAAGTTACAACATGTGATATCTAATATATATCATTTATTCTCCTTAGGTTATTTGCCAAGGATTAAAGCATCGGTTGATGATGCTCTAGACAAATCCAAGAGCTTATTCTTTAGAGATGTAGATAAGTTACTATACAAATATTTCATATCACATCAAAATTATCAACATTTTAATTTTTTAAAAGTGAAATACCCCTTTTCAAGCATTAGTAAGGTGATATGCATGTAAAAATTAAACTTTGGTTGTTTTATATGTAGATACATAGGAATTGAGTGCTATGACAGTGATACACCTAAAACAATGTGCAATTTTTCATATGCTTTTAATGCATATATTTGGTGATTTTCAATAATATTAACCTTTAAAGGAAGGTATTTCATATATTTTTGATTTCAGGTACAGAAAATGGAGTTTTGGAGAAAAAGAAGCAAAAATGATACAATTTGGAGCAAAAACGAGCAAGGAAAAAAATTTTATCCTGTCACATTTCGATATGTCTTTCTATGCTTAATCTCTTTTACACTTCTCACACATTTTTGAATGAAATTAAAATTTAAAGAAAGGTTGTTTTTATGCTTATTTTGTAGGTCTATCTGTTAAGAACACAACGCAACTGAAACGGGGCAAAATTGAGCTAAAATAGGGCCAAACGAAGCAAAATGGTGGAGCTACGTAGAATGGACGCTGACAGTACCAGAGCCAGCTCTGACAACACTGAAGAACAGAAAAATGATGAGAAAATGGCTCCGACAGCGCCCAAAACGGCGCCGACGGCACCCGAGACTGTCATGGATCGATTTTTGGCGGTTTTTGATGTTCTAGAAGGCTCTCAAGTGATTCAAACACCCCATGAAACAATTCAATGAATCTAGACACTTGGATAAGGCTCTTGAATGAAGATAAATGTCTTTTGGATGAATATATTTGTCTCTTGGAAAAAAAGGAGGGAATTTGTGTCTCTTTAAAAAAGAGGGCTTGACACTTCTCATATGCATGCGTGTGTGTGTGTGTGTGTGAGGGTGTGTGTGAGTGAGAAAATGTGGAGAATGTTTAGTGATCTTAGAATAGAAGTAGAAATGTAGATTTCTACCTTTTTGGAGAGATTGGTGAGGGGATTTTGAAAGAATTTGCAAGGGAATGTTCTAGCATTGCATGAATCAATGAGAGTCTTTGTGAAAGAGATTTTCATCTTTCTTTCAAAAGGAAACAACTATGTATTGTGTTCTTCATTATCTTATGATTTTGTAAAAACTTATCTAGTTGATTTGCTTTGATGTGATGAAGTTTTTCGTTGTGTTTTCTTCGTGCTTTGTGATGTGTTTCTCTTACTCTTTCTTCTTCTTAGGAAATAGTGGCATGAGAGAATTATGCCATTATTTTTCTTTTACTATTATTTTATAATGACTAGGATTCATGTTTTGGATTTTGGGATGCATGCTTGAAGAAGTTTTAATAATAAATATGATGGTTTTACTTGCACTTCATTTACATTACAATAAAGGCCTGTTGTAGTGTTAAAATTTGTTGTAATTGCATTAAGACCCGAGAGGGCGGTGTAATTCTCAACAAAGTGGAACCACATTCAAATTCCATGGATGGTGAAGTTCATGGGGGTTGGATGCAAATAAATAGGGAAATATACTTTGATGGGCGTAGAATTAGAGATTTTAGGGTGACAGGCTAAAATATCAAATTCGGTCTAAGTGTTTAAAGAACTAAAGCGAGAGTTAGCCTTCAGGGGAAGGGAAGTGGGAGCTCTAGAGTGGGAGACAATATCCTCCTAGCCATTAATTTAGGGACTAAACCTAAGATTAGCTAGTGATTTTCTATAACACTGAATTAGGGTAGAGAATTAAAATTGCTCCTATTTGGCACATACAATTGTTAATGTATCTCATTCCTTTACATTATCCAACTCACTACTTAAGAATAGTAGTTTTGAAAATCTTAAAATTCTCCAGACCAATTTATCCAGAAAGGGTTATCTTTAGAGTTTAATATTTTCATTTATGAATAGTTACTATCCTTATATTTAAAATTCACATTTAGGAGTAGTTGCTGGATTAAACACCATTTTAATCGACATTCCAAACTAAATACTATTAGTAGTAGACTGGAATTTGACTAAGGACATCTTTCTTTGCTTCCTCGTAGGATCGATAATCAGGGCTTAATCAGGAAGTCCTATATTACTTAAGCGAAACATATACTTGCGTTTATATCATTGTGACTATATAGAATATATAAAATTAAGCATATAAAAAAGTTGCATCAAGTTTTTAGCGCAGTTGCCTGGGAAGCTTCGGTAAGAACTTTAGGAGAATTTTAGTAGAAGTAATTAGGCTTAGACTTGAAAAACTGTAGTGTCATAAAAACTGTTTTTGTGTGAAAAGTATTTTTTTTGTATGAATAAAGTGTTGTGAAAAAAAAAATGTTTGTGTCAAAAACAAGGTGTTTGTGAAAATATTTTATTGTATTGAATATATCTTTTATTTTATTTGTTTAATTGTTAATATATTGTTTGTTATGTTGCGTATGCAAAATAAAGGATCTACAAAACTTTTGCCTTATGATCTTGAGTTAGAAAAATGAAAAAATCAAAAAACAGAAAGAACTTGAAGAACCAAAAATGGAAATGGAAAACATTCAAAATAATAACTTAGAAAATCATCATAAAATTTTGGGGGATTATATAAATCCTACGACAGATGAAATTCACTCAAGTATACAAATCCCTACCATAGAAGCTGTCTCATTTGAAATAAATCCAAATATTTTCCAACGGGTGCAGAACAAATAATTTGGGGGAACTCCTTCGGAGAATCCCTATTTACACTTATCCAATTTTCTAGAACTTTGTGCTACATTTTGTTATAACGGCATGTCAGACAATGTGTTAGACTAAGGATTTTTCCTTTCTCACTAAGGGATAAGGCTAAAATGTGGTTATACTCACTAGCACCTGACTCTATTAAAAATTGGGAAGAGTTAACTCAGAAATTCCTAGCTGATTATTTTCCACCTTTAAGGACTACTAAACTTAGAAACAATATTATCTCATTTTGTCAGTATGAAGGGAAATCAATATACGAAGCATGTGAAAGATTTAAGAAACTCCTAAGAAAGTGTCCACACCATGCTCTGCCCAATTGGTTAATCATTCAAACTTTTTATAATGGGTTAGTAGAATCCCTTAGGTTTATAATTGATGTTGCCACTGGTGGATCATTAATGTCAAAATCATTTGATGAAGCATATGCGTTAATTGAAGAAATGACTACAAACAAATTTCAATGGCCCTCTATAAGGGTAAATCCTAAAAATATAGTCAGTGTTCATGATACAAATGCGATTGTAATTCTTGCATCTCAGGTTGTTGCAATATCAAGAAAATTGGACCAATTTGGAATGAACCACCTCAATTTACTCCAGTAAGTGAGGAAAGTTCATTAGAGCATATGATTGATTCTAACTTATCATATGCAACTTTAAATACCATAAATAACTCATATTCTAACTTTTACACCCAGATTAGAAGAACCATCCTAATTTTAACTGGTATCACACTACTTGGGGTGGAAACCAACAATGAGAAAATAATTATGCAAATCCTAATGGAAGTTGAAATAATCAAGAGAACACAAATTATAGACCTTCATCTTCACCGTACTCTAACAATGATCAACAATTTGAGGATAAGAAGTTGTCTACAGAAGAATGGGTATTGCAAATAAGAAACTAGTTGCAAAGTCAAAATGCTGCGATTAGAAACATAGAGAATCAACTTGGACAAATTGCTAATTTACTTTGCAATAGACCCCAAGGAACACTTCCTACCAACACAGAGATCAACCCTAAAGAGAAAAATGATCAACAAATAGAAGCTATCCAATTAAGAAGTGGAAGAGAGATAGAGGATGTGGTCAGAAAAGAGAAAGGAGTTGTGAGAGAAACAAAGAAAAATAAAAGACCTGAAGAACATGTTTCAAGGATCTAGAAAAATCAATATCTCCAACTAAAATCAATTTAGAAAGACCACCACCTCCATTTTCTCAAAGATTTAGACAACATGAGTTGGATAAATAATTTTCAAAGTTCACAGACGTACTTAAGAAGTTAATGATAAATATTCCTTTCGCTGAAGCTTTGAAAGAAATGCCAAGTTATGCAAAATTTATGAAGGAGATATTAAAAAAGAAAAGGAAATTTGGGGAGTACGAGACAATTGCACTAAGCGAGGAGTGCAACGCTATATTTCATTAAAAGCATACTGAGAAACTTAAAGATCATTCTAGCTTAACAATTCCTTGTATATTTGGAGAAAGATTATGTGGAAAAGATTTATGTGATTTAGGATCGAGCATTAATGTGTGCCTCTATCTATATTTAAAAGGTTAGGTTTAGCTGATATTTCTCCCACTAATATAACCTTTCAGTTAGCTGATCGATCTATCATTTATCCAAAAGGGATATAGAAGACGTGCTTATTAAAGTGGATAAATTTATCTTTCCTATGGACTTTATTGTATTAGATATGGAGAAAGATAAAGAATATCCCATTATTTTGGAGAGACCTTTTCTTGTTACTGGACAAGCTATGATAGATGTGTAAAAAGGAAAGTTGACTATGAATATTAATGACCATGAAACCAGTTTTGATGTTTTAAAGGCTATGAAGTATCCAACTGAGAGAAAAGATGATGATGGATGGATGAAATTGATGATCTAAGTAAAAACCATTTCCAAAAATATTTTGAGAGTAATTTAATAGATGATATCGAAATGAACTTTCATGATGTGTCTAAAATGTTGTTTAAAGAAGACTGTATGTATGTTTAGGAGAGGTGTGAAATGATGGACATTACTGAAAATATTAAACTTTTAATTCCATCTGTTGAAAAATCACTTGAACTTAAAATGAATATACCCTATACATTTTTATAGCCTACCTATTTAGGGAATTCATCTACACCACCAGTCTTTATATGTTCATATTCGACTCAATCACAAGAAGAAACTGAATAGAATGATGAAATCAATAAAAGTTCTCCTATGAAAGAGTTAATCAAAGTCACTGAATGGCATATTACATGGTATATAGACAAAATGAATGAGATTCTGATGCTGGGGCAGATTATTAAAGCAATTAATAATTACCCCCAGAGATTTTACCTAGTGACCTTGAGATAAATTCTAAAGAAATGACTGATGAGTAATTTAAAATTATTGAACTGATATTTAGAAGAGAATTCAAGAATATGTTTCAAAAGAACTTTGAGTTGAGAGACAAGAATAAGGATATTGAAAGACCAACGGAAGAAATTCCTGAAGAATAAGAAGATAACTTGAAAGACAAGTGTAACCTAGAAGAATTTGATCCAGAATCTGAATTATCTAAAGAGAATCTGATCCAAAATTTGGGAGATCATGATGTATCATATAAAGATCCATTTCTTATAAAATTTAAGGATAATATTAATATGAAAATTGAAAAAATTACTAAAATAATATTGGATCTAGAAGGAAATATGAGGAACAAGGATATGAATCAATATGAATAGGAAGAGCTGAAAGAAAATTTTAAATTTGAGGACTTTGTAGGAATCCCTGGATCTGAAAAAGATTGGGCAATTGATCGAGGAGTACATCATTGAAATTTTGATCCAGGTGGAATCATTTGTCGGGCTAGCGATATTAAACCAAGCATTTTGTGGGAGGCAACCCATAGTTATCAGTGTGGTTTGATTTAGTATGCTTAAGAGTCATGATTGTTAGTGTTGTATTGTATTTTTTTTTAGTGTGGATTGATCAGTTTGATTTATGATTGGTAGATGTTTGGATTGTTAGTGGTTTGATTTGCTTTTTATGTGTCATGTGGGAGGTGATTTCTTAACTTCTTATTATGGTAAGACTTGTATGATCTCTTGTAGTAGTTGGATTGACGAGTCCACTAGAACTCAGGTCTAACCCAAACTTGAGTTTTAGAAGAAACATTATGAATTTATCAGTGAAAATTCCATATCAATTTTATTACTTCCTTTCTTTGGCCTTGTTTTCATTTGGTAGGAGTAGCTAACCTATTTGATGAGTAATTTGTAGATAAATTTACACAATCCTTATAACTATTAGAGGTGCTTAATTTAAAGGATTAGATGATGCTTGAGATTGGTGCATAGGAGCCAATATATCAGGGATAATTTTATCTTTGGGATTAGAATCTATTAAATTATTTATATGTACCCAATATATTTGTGTAGTGATTCCGTTAGAAATTGGAAGTAAGTTAGTGAGATGTGATGAGTTAAAGGAAGAATTGACCTCATTTATCTTGTTTGTTTGTTTGTGTTTGTGTTTGTGTTACAATTAATAGGACTTGAACAACATTTTTTTATTTCAATGTTGATACATGTTATGCTAGTTAGACTTTTATTTAGTTAATTTCATTTGGCAAGTTTAGTTTAAATTTACTTTCTACTACATGTTTTCTATCCTGATAAATAATTGTAGATGTTTTTGATAGAAATTTATGGTAGATAGAATTTCTAAACTCTTTTTCTTCCTACTTATATTTTCTGCACTAAATGCTATATGCTAAAAATCAAGTTTGGGGGTAGGAATAAAAATGAAATTTTAAAGTGAATATACTTCATTTTAGTTTAATATTATTGCAAGCATGTTTTAGTCTAGATTTACATTCTCCTGCAGTCATTCTATCCTGATTATGAATGTATATAAATTTGATAGAAAGTTGTAGTAGCTAGTAGATTCAATTACTTTTCCTTCCTGCTACATTTTATGGAATTAATTGTAAAATATTTAAAAATGCAAGTTTGGGGGAAAAAAAAATTTTCTTTTGAAAAGAAGTAAACTAATTTTTATTTGTCTTTAATTAACTATATTTTTAAAATTAATGTAACATGACCTTGGAATTGGAGTTTAACTTTAAATGAGTATAATTATGTTTGTAAATATTATGGTAAATTTAGGTAAACATTTTTAATAATGAAGATTAATTCTAAAGTTAAAGATATTTGGTATGAAAGGATAAGATTATGTTTTTCTATTTAAAGTAAAGGAAATTGTATTTTTAAAGTATTAAGAATTTTACAGTTTCATGTAAGAAGAAAAGAATGAAATTTTATGAAAAATCATAAACTAATATGAATGTATAAAGTGAAGAAAGGTAAGGAGTTTTGACTTTAAGAAGAGGATAGTGAAGTTCAAAATTATTAAAAGGCTATCTAGATATAGTAATCCTCATTTGAAAAAAAAAGAGAAGAGAAAAAAAAGAAGAGAAAAAGAAAAAGAAAAAAAAGGTGGGAGAGAAAGAAAAGAAAAATGAGTGAGGAGAAGCTTTGAGGAGATGCTTAATAAAAAATTTGCTTTACTTGAATCAACTTAAGAAAAATGTTTTATTATATTTTCTAAACTTTTATTAAAGTATTAGTAGCATTAATAGTAAAATTTTCATGAAGTTCTTTTTCATATGAAAGTTCTAAATATCCTTGATATAACAAATTGCAATTCTTCTTGAACTGAATAAAAATTCAGAAATCTTAAAATTAATTACTACGTATTCTTAAACTTAGAGTTTGAATATAAGTTATTAAAGGTTTTTCTTAAAATTTTACTATTTTATTTACTAAAATAAAGTATAGAAGTTTATAAGTTAGTTTCTATCGTAAATCATATTTTTATGTAGTAAAAGGGTTATTTGAGGACAAATAACATTTAAGTTTGAGGGATTTTAATACACCTAAAAATTGTGCAATTTTTCATATGCTTTTAATGCCTATATTTGGTGATTTCCAATGATATTGCAATTTAAAAGAATGTATTTAATATATTTTTTGTTTCAGGTGCATAAAATGAAGTTTTGGAGAAAAAGAACAAAAAATGATGCAATTTGGAGCAAAAATGAGCAAGAAAGACAATTTTGTCCTGACACATTTCGATGTCTTTCTATGCTTAATTTCTTTTCAACTTCTCACACATTTTGAATGAAATTACACTTTAAAGAAAGGTTATTTTTATGCTTATTTTGTAGGTTTATATGTTAGGAACACAACGCAACTAAAAGGGAGCGAAACAGAGCTAAAATGGAGCTAAACGAAGCAAATGAATCGATTTTTAGCGGTTTTGGATGTTCTTGATAGCTTCCAAGTGATTCAAACACCACATGAAGAATTTCAATGAATCTAGACACTTGGATAAGGCTCTTGAATGAAGAGACACGTCTTTTAGATGAATAGATTTGTCTCTTGGAAAAAAGAAGGAAATTTGTTTCTTTAAAAAAGAGGGCTTGACACTTCTCATATGCATGTGTATGTGTGTGTGAGTGAGAAAATGTGGAGAATGTTTAGTGATCTTAAAATAGAAGTTGAAATGTAGATTTCTACCTTTTTGGAGAGATTGGATAGAGGATTTTGACAGAATTTGTTAGGGAATATTCTAGCATTGCATGGATCAACGAGAGACTTTGTGGGAGAGATTTTCATCTTTCTTTTAAGGGGAAAAAGTGAAGAATTGTATTCTTCATTATCTTATGATTTTGTAAACACTTATCCAATGGATTTGCTTTGATGTAATGAAGTTTTTCGTTGTGTTTTCTTCGTGCTTTGTGATGTGTTTCTCTTACTCTTTCTTCTTCTTAGGAAATAGTGGCATGAGAGAATTATGCCANGGTAAGGAGTTTTGACTTTAAGAAGAGGATAGTGAAGTTCAAAATTATTAAAAGGCTATCTAGATATAGTAATCCTCATTTGAAAAAAAAAGAGAAGAGAAAAAAAAGAAGAGAAAAAGAAAAAGAAAAAAAAGGTGGGAGAGAAAGAAAAGAAAAATGAGTGAGGAGAAGCTTGAGGAGATGCTTAATAAAAAATTTGCTTTACTTGAATCAACTTAAGAAAAATGTTTTATTATATTTTCTAAACTTTTATTAAAGTATTAGTAGCATTAATAGTAAAATTTTCATGAAGTTCTTTTTCATATGAAAGTTCTAAATATCCTTGATATAACAAATTGCAATTCTTCTTGAACTGAATAAAAATTCAGAAATCTTAAAATTAATTACTACGTATTCTTAAACTTAGAGTTTGAATATAAGTTATTAAAGGTTTTTCTTAAAATTTTACTATTTTATTTACTAAAATAAAGTATAGAAGTTTATAAGTTAGTTTCTATCGTAAATCATATTTTTATGTAGTAAAAGGGTTATTTGAGGACAAATAACATTTAAGTTTGAGGGATTTTAATACACCTAAAAATTGTGCAATTTTTCATATGCTTTTAATGCCTATATTTGGTGATTTCCAATGATATTGCAATTTAAAAGAATGTATTTAATATATTTTTTGTTTCAGGTGCATAAAATGAAGTTTTGGAGAAAAAGAACAAAAAATGATGCAATTTGGAGCAAAAATGAGCAAGAAAGACAATTTTGTCCTGACACATTTCGATGTCTTTCTATGCTTAATTTCTTTTCAACTTCTCACACATTTTGAATGAAATTACACTTTAAAGAAAGGTTATTTTTATGCTTATTTTGTAGGTTTATATGTTAGGAACACAACGCAACTAAAAGGGAGCGAAACAGAGCTAAAATGGAGCTAAACGAAGCAAATGAATCGATTTTTAGCGGTTTTGGATGTTCTTGATAGCTTCCAAGTGATTCAAACACCACATGAAGAATTTCAATGAATCTAGACACTTGGATAAGGCTCTTGAATGAAGAGACACGTCTTTTAGATGAATAGATTTGTCTCTTGGAAAAAAGAAGGAAATTTGTTTCTTTAAAAAAGAGGGCTTGACACTTCTCATATGCATGTGTATGTGTGTGTGAGTGAGAAAATGTGGAGAATGTTTAGTGATCTTAAAATAGAAGTTGAAATGTAGATTTCTACCTTTTTGGAGAGATTGGATAGAGGATTTTGACAGAATTTGTTAGGGAATATTCTAGCATTGCATGGATCAACGAGAGACTTTGTGGGAGAGATTTTCATCTTTCTTTTAAGGGGAAAAAGTGAAGAATTGTATTCTTCATTATCTTATGATTTTGTAAACACTTATCCAATGGATTTGCTTTGATGTAATGAAGTTTTTCGTTGTGTTTTCTTCGTGCTTTGTGATGTGTTTCTCTTACTCTTTCTTCTTCTTAGGAAATAGTGGCATGAGAGAATTATGCCATTATTTTCCTTTTACTTTTTTTTACAATGATTAGGATTCATGTTTTGGATTTTGGGATGCATTCTTAAAGAAGTTTTAATAATAAATGTGATGATTTTTACTTGCAGCTCACTTACATTACAATAAAGTCCTGCTGTAGTGTTAAAATTTATTGTAATTGCATTAAGACCCGAGAGGGCGGTGTAATTCTCAATAAAGTGGAACCACATTCAAATTCCATGGCCGGTGAAGTTCATGGGGGTTGGATACAAATAAATAGGGAAATATACTTTGATGGGCGTAGAATTGGAGATTTTAGGGTGACATACTAAAATCCCCAATTTGGTCTTAGTGTTTAAAGAAATAAAGCGAGAGTTATCCTTCAGGGGAAGGGAAGTGGGAGCTCTGGAGTGGGAGCTAGTGTCGTCCTAGCCTAGCCACAAATTTAGGGACTAAACCTGAGATTAGCCAATGATTTTCTATAACACTGAATGAGGATAGAAAATTAAAATTGCTCATATTTGCCATATACAATATTTAATGTATCTCATTCCTTTACATTATCCAACTCACTACATAAGAATAATAGTTTTAAAAATCTTAAAATTCTCCAAACCAATTCATCGAGAAAGGGTTATATTTGAAATTTGTTTAGAATTTAATAATTGCATTTAGGAATAGTTACTATACTTATATTTAAAATTCACATTTAGGAGTAGTTGCTAGATAAAACACCATTTTAATCGACATTTCAAACTAAGGACTAATAGTAGTAAACTAGAATTTGACTTAAGACATATTTCCTTGCTTCCTCATGGGATCGATAATCGGGGCTTAATCAGAAAGTCCTATATTATATGAGCGATACGTATACTTGCATTTATATCATTGTAACTATATAGATTATATAAAATTAAGCATATAAAAAAGTCACATCAGAAGGTACAACTTTCTTTTTGTTAATGGTTTCATTGTGTTTCATTTATTTAGACAACTTTTCATTGAATGACATTTTCAAAAAAATTAGCTTTATTTGCAATGATTAGCATAATGTTTCCCATAAAAAAACACTCTTTGTGTGGTTATATTGCTTTAATTGTCTAATGTTGTAATTTATTTTTTTGTTTATCTTTTTATAAAATGAAAAACATGTCAATGCCTATGTTAGTATTGCAATTCTTCTATCACTGCAAGCTTTGTTAATCTTCTAATGTGCTTAACTCTTTAAGTGTTTCAATGCATTTCTCATTTGTCTATCAAGATTACAAAAAATGATTTCAATTCTGTCAATAGGATCAACGAGCCATCTAAAATGTAAACTAAGCATTGCTTAGAATGGTGAGGAATGGTGAGAACTGGTAAAGAATGTTCTAAAGATGTTCCCAAAAAAGAGCAGTAGATGATTGTAAGTACTTTAAAATGGGTTGATGAAGTCGAGCCAAATTCAACAAATATTGATCTTACTCTAATATTAGATTCTCTGGGATATTTGTTAAGGAGTAACAAGTTTGTTAAATGCAAGCTTTACAAGAATAAAATTTTGATGGTGGTGTGAATTATAGCTATCTCAATTATTGTAATTTTTATGGATAGGTTGTTCTGAAATGTGTATGTAATCTAAGCAATGGATGCTTCAACACTAAGGTTTATTACATTTTGTCGATGTTATTTGAGGCCAAAATGAGCAAATTAGTTAACAAAAATTGTAATTTTGTGAAGGCATTCAAATATAATATTATTTTAGAAGTAGTCACTTCTGTGCATTCTCTTCCTTGGTTTGCTATGATTGATAATAGGCTAATTAATTTAAGCATGTTAGTTGTGGTTCAGAATTTAGTTATCTCTTTCAAACTTTTCATAGCTTGCTGTTAGTTGATGTTTGCCATTTTCATACTATTAGAAATTTAAAAAAAAAACATCATGTTTCATTAGAAGATGTGATACATTTTGAATTTATGGATACTTTTTTTGAAGAAGCATTTATGTAGTTATAATTTGATGATAGGACATACTCTTGGGGCATTTACATACATACCATACCACCAACTTCCTATGTATTTACATATTTAAAACCCAAACTTATTTTTACATGTATACCACCAAAGCTTTCATATCATTTTAAAAAAGCCACCTTCTAAATTTTAAAAAGTAAAATACACATTTTTGTGCATAGGTCTAGCATCATGTATGTAAAATCGGAGATTAGGTTTCAGTGTCAGATGTGTAAATACATAGGAATTGATTGGTATGCATGTAAATATTTCCTTTTGATTTTAATCTGAAGGGGTGATGCACTCCCACTCTCTTTCAGATTATATACTGTTTGAATGCATTATTGATTGTGAGCTTGTTCTCTAGAAAAAGGAGAAAAAATGAAGAGAAAAAAAATCCAAATCCTCTCCAACTAGTTTCGAGTCTCTCATGCCTGTACAAGTTAAAATCAAATTAGCTCTAAATTCAACTCTAATTAATACTTATTTTGTTAAACATATAAGCATGTGGTCCAAGAAGAAATTGAACAAGACAATTTTACTACAAATGTTTTTACTATGCTTCATTCTCCAATGATTATATGTTTACTGTGCATCAAACATCTATGCTGCTAAATAGGCAGTTTCAAACTCTTAAATAAGTAGAAGCAAGACTCATGGGTTATAGATATTAGTTTGTTTCAAGAAAGAATTCTCAGAGAAGAATTTTAGAAGCTTGTTGACTTTTGAATGCATTATCTGCATAATAGATTATCGATTTTTCTAAGAATTAAGCATGCCTTGTACATGAAAGTTGATACTTGATTTCTAAAGCTTTTTAGGCTCCTCTATTTATTATGTCTCTGCAGTCTTCTTCTTCTTCTTCAGAGATTCAATGCGCTTATGGGCTTTCTTTTAGGTTTTATTGCAACAATCAAGTGAAATAATCAAGTTTTATCAGCATCTAAACATGGAGAAACACAGTAAGGAGATTGTGGCAGTTGCTTGACATATCCTATGGTCATTCAAATCATAAGATTTGTAGTTCTAATAACATAAATTAATAAAAATGTACTCAATTCAAAAAAAATAATTAAGATATGCAATGATTCCTATACATAGAAATCCTCCAAATAATTGTTATGAGAAAACATTGTGTAAGTGTAAAAATTCACATAACAACAACCAAACACAAAATATTTATATAGTTTGGCATTAAATTTATTCACCTACGTCGACAGAGAGAGAGATTCTACTGGCACTGGATGTGTGAGAATGAAAAGATGGTTTGGGGTTATGATCCAACTTTTTTGTTGCGATAGATTGTATAAAATTTAATTAAATATAATCAATTATAATTCAGATTCTACGCAAGTATACGTATCGTTATAAACTAGCAATGGACTTTCTATTTAAGCCCCAAATATCGATCCTACGGGGAAGGTTTAAATTGGAAATGACAAATTTGCTAGGAAATTCACAGAAAGTCAATTGAAATCACTGTCACTAATTTCAATTTTTGAGATGTAATCAAAATTAAATTTCTAAACTATTATCAAATCAAATATGCAAAATTTAAAACAATAAATACTAATCTATTAACTATGTTTGTGTAACGGAGAATCTTATGTGAAAAAGCATCATTTCCACTACAATGAGGCTATGGTAAAATGAGATGAGATAAATGTTCATAATATGTATTGTGCCAAATAGGAGCAATTTTAATTATCTACCCTCATACAGTGCATATAAAATCATTGGCTAATCTCAGTGTTTAGTCCCTAAATCTGTGGTCAGGCTAGGAGGGTACCGGCTCCCACTCCAGAGCTCCCACTTTCCTTCACCGAAGGCTAGCTCTTGCTTCAGTTTTTAAATACTAAGACTGAATTGAAGATTTTAGTCAGTCACCCTAAAGGTTCTCCAATTCTACACCCAACAAAGAATATTTCCCTATTTTTTTGCACTTAATTCCATAAACAATATTCTCCTTTATGTGATCCTTAATTTGTTGTAGAACTCATACTCCATTTCCCGGATCATATGTTTCACAACACATTTTAACAATTCAATTGGCCAGATCGAAAAGTAAATTAAGTTCGGAGTTGAAAAATCATCACAATTTATTTTATAATTTAATATTGGCACATTCATATTATCGCTTCATTTCACTATATCTCAGAGTAGGGAGAAAGATAGAGGGAACTACTCAGACTTCATGAGAAAGAAAAAAACAAAACACAAATTTCATATATAAAAGAAAGTTTATACAACATTGATAAACAAACAATACTTATTTGAAAACTCTTTCTTAAAGCAAATCCTTTGTAGTCTTTCCTTAGAAATGTAGGAAGAAGATATATGTCACTTTTCTCCTTCTCCAACACTCTTACAGAAAGTTTCACACTAAATCTCACCAAAAAAACTCTAAACTATGAAAATAAAATCACTAATTGACTCCAATTTGGAAGTGGAATGGAATGATGTGGTGTGAAAAATGAAAGTGGAGGAGTAAAAAACGTAGAGGAGCCTATTTTCTAATGAAGTTCGGCTTCAAATAGAGCCCAAGGTCTATTCTCCAAGAGGCGCCTCCAAAAACTCTTCAAAAATTAGTCCAAATACATCGAACCTTCTAGAAATGTGGTCTGCACCACCTTTGGCGCCGTTGACACTGGTCTGGTGTTGTCGGCGTTGAGTAAAAAATCTCCGCGTTAATTTGTTCTGCATCATCGACGTTGCTGGCACTGAACATTTCTTCAAAAACGTCATTTTGACTCCAAATTTCATCCTTTTTGCTTTCTTTTTTCTTTAAGCCTTAAAAATCAACAACCTGCAAGAAAACATCAAAATACCTTCCATTAAATTGCAATATAATAAAAAATAGGTATAAAATATGGGTCTAAAAATGCATATATTTTTCGGTGTATCAGGTTACAACGTAACAGTTCTCTCACAACATACCTTTCATTTTGGCCTTATATTCTTTATATAGCAGAGGATTAGTCATACAAGGAAAGAGCAGAAAAGAAATAAATCAATTATAATATACTAATCCCGAAACTGCTTATATGCAACAGTATAATAATAATTCTGATTATATTTTTCATTTATATTTCCTTATTTTGCAACAAAACCAAAAACTTGATATTGAAGAAAAATAAGAATTTAACTTTTAATTTATATATATTAGGATACTACGTAAGTATATGTATCGTTATCAAGTAATATAAGACTTTTTGATTAAGACCTTAATATCGAACCCAGAGGGAAGATATGTAATATGCATTTTTTTGGAAAAACTTTCTATTTTTAAAAAGACAATTATTTAAACTAAATACATTTTTGCAGTAAAGAAAGTTTAAATATTTTTAGTAATTTTAATATTTGATAAAAACATAACAAACTTAAAAAGATAATTTGAGTTTTTTGTAGAAGAAAAGTACTAAATATGAAAATATCTTTCTCCTTATCATGAATCAGTAATAAGTATAGGAATTCTGTTGTGGAAATATGCATATTGTGTTGTGCCAAATAGGAGAAATAATATTCTTTACCCTTACTAGAGATGCTATAAAGAACATTGGCAAATATAAAGTTTGAATAGTTCTGAAGACCGGCTAGGCAGGGAAGATACTAGCTCTCACTCTAGAGTTCCCTCAATTCCCTCCACCTGGGGGCTAACATCTCGTATCATAACCTAAAATAATAAACTAAGTTTGGGGCTTTAACCTGTCACTTTAAAGCCCTCTAACTCTATACCCTTCAATGAATATTTCTTTATTTATTTGCACTCAATTATATGAACTACATTCTCATTCATACTACCTTATGTGATTCTTTCCAATTGTTGACTGAGACAATACCAGCCTGTCTCTTACTTATTCTCACAAAATATTTTAACATCAGGATTGGTCAAATCTAGAAGTAAATGAAGTACATAGATTTAAATCATCACAAATTCTTTCAACATTAAAGATCAGTACTCTCCACAACTTCCATCATACACTTATTTACCTATCATTTTAAGAATAAAGATAAAGAAAACTACTTAGAATTCACGGAGAAAACAAAACCACACTTTAGTTTAAAAGTAGAAATTATTTTCAAACAAACAACAAGTCTCAATTAAAACCAAAAGTAGTCTAAAACAAAAGATAAAAACTTATCTCAAGGCCTCCACCAAACTCTTGAAGTTCCTTTGAATCTCTTCTCTTTTACAACACTCTCAATATAAAACTAAAATAAAAAGGATAAATATGTGATGCCTGAAAATCTCTCCAACTAACTCCCCAATTTTAGAACTTTCAAAACTTTCCCAGTACTTTCAGGACCCCCTACATAGTCTTAATTTTTCCCTTTATTTATAATTCTCCAAATAGTGCCTTTGCATCTCTTCAAAATGTGTCTTGATTCGATGTATTTCCCCAAGAGATGCATCCTTTCACAATAATTTTCGTCCATGGTGGTTGTAACCACCTATTAAGGCAATGTGTGCCTCAAAAACCTCTTCAAAATTTGTAAAAACCAAATTTACTCATCCAATAACTGCCACTGGCGCTTAATCACAAGGCCTCTGACGCTTAGAAGCGGTCTTCTCTGTTTAACTGACACTTAAGCGCTGGATCTGGCGCTTAGGCTCCAAAACACTTTTGCACATTTTCACCTATTTGCTCCAAATTTGATCCTTTTTCACTCTTTTAAGAATTTTTCACCTTTTACCTGTACCTAAAAGAAAAACATAAAAATACCTTCCATTAAAGCGCAATATCTCAAAAATAGGTATAAAAATGTGTCTAAAAACACTATATATTTTAGGCGTATCAAAATCCCCCAAACTTAAGATTAAACTTGTCCTCATGTGGCACTTCAATCTTTAAAAAGTAAATATGTGTGATATGTATATGAGTTTCTTTAGGAGTTAATAAAATTTAGATTTAGAAATATAATAATCCAATTTAGAAAAAATATTCAGTAAATGGGACCAACTTAAAGTTTAGAAATTTTTAGTGTTAAGAAAGATGAAAATATGAGCTCCTATGTAATTCAAAAAAATTGTAAGTCTTCCAAATTTAGAATTTAGTTCTTTTATTATCTCCACTTAAAAAATTTTATTAAGAATAATTTTACTTACTATATTATATCTATAAGCTTAAGATTTTCTTAAGTCGTATACTTTAAAAAGATCAAATGTAGAACAAATTTTTGATTAGGCACTAATCCTCAAGCTTCACCTCCCTCACTTTTTCTTCTTTTTTTTCTTTTTTTTTCTTTTTCTTTTTCTTTTCTTTTATTTTTTTAGGTAATGATTACTATATCTGAATAGACCTTTAATATATTTGAATTCTACTCTTCCATTCCTAAAACAAAGTCTTGATACAAAACTTTTACTTATTAATAGCTTTGGAAATTATTTTTAATAAAATAAATTTAAGTATTCAAAATAAATGTCTAAATTTCTAAAATTTTCAAAAATACAATGTTTCTTACTAAAGATAGTTACTTTTATTAATCATTTTCTACACTAAAAATATTTAACTTAAATTTTTTCTTCATTACTCAAAATTTCAACTAAATTCTCTTACTCATTTCTAAAATCAAATTTTACTTCCCTAATATAACTTCATATACATGATCAATTTTTCTTTTCAAATCAAATTCACTTGTAGTTCATTTAAGAACATATAAAATTAAAGTTTTAAAAATATTTTTCATCCTCCCAAACTTAAATTTTCAACAGATTAAGCAGTTTAGCATCAAATATATATAAGCAGGAATGAAAATTAAAATCACTACTAACATGAATTTTTATACCCTAATGATACAAGTATAAAACTAAAAACATGAGTAAAATTATGTTTGATCAAATTTTCTAATATTTTCATTTCAATTCAACAAGTAGATATTCAATAGATTTCTAAAAAGTGGGTATAAACATAAAAGCAAACTAACACACTAACTTGACTGCACAATCTCCACAGAAAAATAAACTCACAAACATGATAAAAGAAAAATACAGGGTAGCAGTTTCTGAAATTTAATATTTATATCCTAAGTTAGCAAGATTTTCATCTTTTAAAAAGACATAGAATTAAGTTAAGTTCTAAACTAACTAAATCAAAAAACTCACAACAGTTACTACCTTAAAATTTTAAAACAAATTACTAACTAACACAAACATCACAATAACAATAATATACAAAAGTCCAAAACACAATACATAGTACATATCATCACAAAGATGCAAATGTAGCAGTACCACACCACATAGTCCACAACAAAAAAATAAACAACACTTCACAAATTTCAAGTCCAAAGCACATAGCCTAACACATATTACAAACATAAAAATCTTTCAATTGTACTCCTTATCTTCTGAATCACCGCTATACCACTTTTCTGCAGGCTCATAATTAGGATATCGAGGATATGGGGGAAATTGCACTCCTGGGTCACCCCTAATTAGGGTCTCCAGAGATGAGTGGAAATTTTATTCATAATCACTCTTTCTCCTACTATACCTATCAGTATGCTCTGAAAAACGCTCTAAATTCTGAACTTTATCAGTGATAAAATTAATATGATACATTATCCTCTACAATAATTGATCTTGGGTCTCAGTAGACTCACCTCTAGATGTAGAAGCACATGAGGTAGATGGTCTAGATGTAGAAGCAGCATACGTCTCCATTCCATAACTCATAGAAAATCCTTCTCTCTAGCCAAAAATAGAATGCTCAGAATAAGTCTTCACATTCACCTTAGTGATGAGCTTTAGAGGCAACAACACTTCCTCCCAGCTATCATATTTAACTCCAGCCTGCTCACACAAAGAACAGATCAAGGAAGCAAATCCCAGACCTGTAGTATTAACGACAGTGCCAGAACTGATGATAGTCTGATAAATTAAAGCTCCTATGTTGATGAGCTTTCCTTCTTAGATACAATAATTTAACGCCTCTCTCTCTCTCTCTGGTCACTTCATTGAGATGATTTGTTGATAGCAGACCTGCAAAAAATAAAATAGTACTAGGCCTTTGAAGGTGCACATAACTTTGAAGTTGAGAAGTTTACTCTCCTCTCATTAGTGATCTGCCAATGTCCTCTTCCAACAGTCAAGTAAGAAATAATCTCGTCTAACTCCGCTTCGGTCTAGCTATAATTTGTATAAAAACATAACGTATCAGGCGGCAGATGATAAGACATGTTGATTACCTCCGGTGACAAAGGTACCAACTTTCCTTGAACCATGACTCTATTGTCTTCAGCCTCAGGGAGGTTTGCATAGAACTCCCTAACAACAGAAATAACTGTCACAGCAGAGAAGCAACAGAATTGTTCCCACTATCGGTGAACAAACAAAACCTCTACATCTCCACCTGGATTACTAAAACACTGCTCCTGAATTAGTTTCCATTATTGCAACGCATCACTGTACCGATCCTGAGCCTTCAAACTAACAAATTTACTTGAATCGAAAGGGCTCTTTCTTTTACTCCTCTTCATTCTTGGTGTCATTCTACAAATTTTATAAATTCCAAAAAAAACTTCAAAAATCAAGTCTAAATTACTAAACTAAACTTCCGAAGTATAAACTACACTTTCCATGCAATTTCCATAGATGTTTTTCTCATTTTTCACCATGAATAGTGAATTTTTGAATTTCTCCAAATGTGCTCAAAATACATAGTGAAAATCCAAAATTTTTGCATAGAAGTAAAGTTCTTACCTCAAGAAACTTGGATGTAGCGAATTTCATTTGATTCCATCAAGAAATCTTCACTTTAGATGTGCCCTAGCCCTAAAAAATTGCAAACTCAAGAGGTTGAAGGTGACGGTGGCGTTAAAAATGGTAGGGAACTGGTTTTCGTGATCTGGCGCTTAAGCGCAGATAAATGACACTTAGGCGCCTGCCTCTCGGGTTCGCTCGTGCTTAAGCGTGAGATGTGGCGCTTAGGCGCCTGTTCACGATTTTCAAAATTTTAAAATTAAAATAAAATGCACTATTTGCCTAAGTAAACCACCCCTAAATGGTCTCATAGCATTTAAATGACTATTTTCAACTTCATATAACTCCCCTTTCTCTCAAAATTCTCCATAATAACTATTTCAATTTGAGGCTAAAAATAACACAAATTTTCACACAAGCAAACTCATATTAAGTCACAAACAAGTAAAAATTTCTTTAAACACTTAATTCTCACTCCAAATAGCCTTGAATGAGAAAATTTTGTTAAATACAAATACACAACAATCATTTCACAATTAAACACACATAAGAAGTCATAAATACTAAAAACAAGACTTAAACACTAAACCACTTTAAAAAAACAACTTCTAACACATGAATTCTAACACTAAACTTAATTCCATTCTTCATTCGAAGGAACAAATTCCTATCTTTCATTAGTCTCTCCAAGAATGTAGAGTTGATAAAACGGGCGATGATGACAGGCTCTAATACTATCTTCTTCAATCCACTTCTGCTTTATGAACATCGCCATATCTGCTTCCTTTTTATAACTTGTGTGGCTAAATTGTATCTTCAATTGCCATCCAATATGCTCTAGATGTGCATGCAACTCAAGTACCTTGGTCTTCAATAAAGTCATAGTATTCTCAATTTTATTCATCTTCTCTGATATCCCTTCAATACTAACAACTAAGAAACCATTATACATATCTTCTGCACTTTGACTAATAAACCTCTTCCTCATGGTTTCTTCCTTCTTCTTCAAATACATCTCCCATGAAGAAATTTTCTCTAAATCTCACATTCTTTAAGACTTTTAGGGCTAGAAATGATATGAGGTGAAATTCCTTCACAAAACTCTTCTATTTATAGGCATAAATCCTCCCAAAACTTCTAGACACGTTTAGAAACAGCCTTGGCACGTTTTTACAAACTAATTGGCTGTTAAACCTTCTAGAATATTAATTTTGCACATGTGTTTAAACTGCCACGCTTAAGCGTCAGTGCACATTTTTTGCACCAGTCAACTTAACATCCAACTTCTCATTCTAACATGTCTTGGTCGCTAAATAAAGTCTTAAAATCTTGACTAACACATAATAGTTTCAAAAACACTACCCCAATTTTCTTAATCACACACAAAACAACAATCAAAATAAAAACACCCTGATAACTGACCGCAACTTTATATATGCTTAAAAATATAAGTATTTAATACCGCTGCTAAAGATATACTTCCTCAGCAACTGTAGCAAATCGTTAATAACAGTTATAGATTCAATAAATATTGATGAAATAAATATTCAATAATTGTAAAGTCGAACTTATCAACGCAAGTATACGTATCACTCAAGTAATATAGGGCTCTAATGGAGTCCTAGATATCGATCCCACAGGGGGTAAGTTTAGAACTACGAACTAAGATTTTAGAAAATTAATAATTTAATAACAATAATTAAGTTCAATTTGCTTATCTATCACTAATAGAAAATTGAAATAATTACGTAATTTTAATAACTATTAAATAACTAATGATACTAATGAAGGTTAAAATGTGATATTCAATATATAAGAAAACAACCTTCTCCTTGTCAAGAAATTATAGTGAATGGATAAAGTTAATTAGCTCAAATTATATTATGCCAAATAGGAGCATACCTATTCTTTACCCTTTGGTCCAGGCATAAAGAACATTGACTAATCCTACGCTTGTTATTGAATCTGCGGCTAGGCTGGGAGGGTACCGACTCTCACTTCAGAGCTTCAACGTTCCCCTCGCCTGAGGGCTAACATCTACACTTCAGCACCTAAACAATAGGACCAAATTGGGGATTTTAGTCTGCCACTCTAAAATCTCCAATTCTACGCCCAATAATATTATTCCCTTATTCATTTGCATCCAACTTCCAAGGGCTTTGACATCTCTGAATCTTGGATGTAATCTTCACTTTAGTTATTTTAACAAATCAATTGGCCATATTGAAAGTAAATTAAGATCCAAGTGAAAAGATCATTATAATTTCTTAAACATTTTCATGGCTTCACCAATTCAAAACCCCATTTCACAAATCTCAAGACAAGGAGAAAGACAGAGAAAACTACTCAGATCTCATGGGGAAAACACAACAAAACTCAGAATTCATATATATAATCAAAGTCATACAAACTACAACAAGTAAATAACTTATCTCTAATTTCTCCCCAAGAAAACTTCTCGAAGTTTCTTTGAATCTCTCCCTTTCTTTACAACACACAAAATTCCTCTTCGAAGCAGCAAGGAGGAAGAAATCTCTCACTTTCCCTCCACTCTTACAATCTCTTGAAGAATTCCTCACAATTTTTACACACTGTTGGAACCTTTCTAACCTTCAGGACCTCTTCAGGACTTCTAGGCTCCTTCCTTCTTCTCTAATTTTAGGCCAAAATAGTCTTTTAATGTTGTGGATGAGCTTTCTCAAGAGTTGCCTAAGCATCCCTCCAAATTTTGGCCTTATCCAAAGCTTGATTGGGCATAGCCGTCGAGCTCGCCGTCGGTGGCCTCGAGGACGCCGTTGGTGAACCTTCTTAATGAACTAATTCTGGAGTCTCGGGAAAATCTCGTCCTCGGTGAGGTCAAAGGCGTCATCGGCGCCATAATTCAATTCTTCACATTTTGGTCCTTTTTGCTCAAAATTCGCTCCTTTTTGCATCGTTTTGATCCAATGACCCTAATTCATCATTCCTACAACAAAACATCAACAATACCTTTCTATAAAGTGCAATATCATCAAAAACAGTGTAAAATAGTTATGAAAATCTTAACATATTTTCCTCTAATCAAAATCTCCCAAACTTAACTATTACTTGTCCTCAAGTAATTTTAGTACTACCTAAAAGTTTTGATCTACTGTAGTAAATTTTTAATTCAAAAATATTATAAGTTTTATTTAAATAAATATCATAGTGAGATTTAAAAAAAAAATTCAAGTAATTGAATTAACTCTATAGCCACAAGATTATCTAGTCATCAAGTTTAAGAGTTCTAGTCATCTATTCATTTCAAGAATGAGTATAGGTTGCAATATTAAGTCACTTAGAATATTCAAAAGATAGGAACTTCATGAGAATTCTACTAGTAAAAGATCTATTTCATAAATATAAGTTCAGGAATGTATTTAGGTTTTCCCTTTAGGTAGGTCGAGTGAAGCCAATTTTTTATTAGGCATATCCTCAAGCTTCTCCTCACTTCCATAATTTTTTTCTTTCTTTTCTCTTTTTCATTTCAATTACTTTCAATCCTATATATTTTTCTTTTCTTTTCAGGGATTGTTTTCAATCCTTTCTTTTTCTTTTTTCAAGTGAGGATTACTATATCTGGATAGCCTTTAATGATTTCGAACATCACCTTTCTTTCCCTAAATTTGAAACTCAAAGCATTCATTTATCTTATAAGTATTTCATAGTATTTACATCAATGAGCTCCAATTTTTTCTTCTCAAATGAATTTCCAGATTCTTAATACTTTAAAATATAATTTCTTTTTCTTTAAATAGTTAACTATAATCTTATTCTTTTATACTAAATATCTTAAGTTACAAAATTAATTTTCATTACAAAAATATTTCTTTAAATCTACTAGAATATTTAAATAACTACAAAAATATAGTAACCTGAATTAAATTCACTACATAAAATCATATAAATAATATTTGAAAATAATTAAATAGAGGACATCTAATAGTTAATCTTTTTCTTCCCTCCCCCAAACTTAAAATTTTCAATATAAAATAATACAGGTGGAAAGAGAAACTCTAAATATAAATCATACCTCTTAGGCATTTTTATCATTCTGAAATTTTTGCAGGCCTTCTCAACATCTCTACTTCACCTGGTCTGTAATATTAGAAGCTTTCTATACATATAAATCATTAGAGGAATTTCTGGGTAATGAAATTTTGAAAAAAGTATAAAACTTAAACATTAAATAAGCACAACATTTCCTAACACAAACACAACACTAACAAAACAATTAAAATTGTGAAATAGAAATCACATTACACTACAATTCACAACACTACTCAACATTTATTAAACTACACATGCAAATTTAACAATAACACTAACTTTATAACAAAAATTAAATTAACCAAGTACAACATAATAATAAAAATGAAAGTCTAAATACACAAACATCCATTTCTATTACAAAAAGATTACAGAATTAAAAGTACAAATATAAGTACATGAATTACATTTAAATATCAAAATCTCAAGCTATATATTCATCGCCTTGATCAGCAGGTGGATCAGGATGATACTGAGTATATCGAGGGCACTCAGGAAAAGTAACATCAGACTCACCTTTGTAGTGTCGGGCCTGAGCTTCATAATTGGCTACCTCAAAAGTTGAATGCCTCTAAAGGTACTCACTATCATAATCATGTCGACGTTCTAAACCTCCAATCCTTTCATTTATTAATTCTATGCTCTTCAGCTGCAAGTTCAACTCATTCATCAAATCAGTGAGGGTAGGGAAACTAGAAGGTGGAAGATCATAACTTGTAGAGGGGACATCTTTACTAGTAGAAGGTTTTTCATTTCTACTTCCAGTTCTCCATTTCTTATGGGATTCATAAGTTTTCAAATTAGCCTTACTAATGGGTTTCATAGGGTAAACCCATTCTTCATCTCCAATTTCTACTCCAGAAAGTTTGCAAATTGCATAAATAAGTCCAGGATGTCCTAGACCTCTGATTATCTCACTCCTTGTCGTAGTCAATATATTCTTAAGAATGATTCTCCCCACATTTATAGTTCTATTATTCTGATTACAAAAATTCAGAGTAGCTCTATCTCTAGTTACCTCACTATGGTGATAAGTCGATAACAGAGTAGAGGAAATGAAATAGTGTCACGCCTTAGAGGTGACATTCAACATGAAAGCAGAAAAATTTACCGGTTCTCGCTGCTTTATCTTCCATGTTCATTTCCCTTCAGTGAGAAAGTTGATCACATCATTCAGGGGGCCTTCCATCGTACTGAAGAATACATATTGGCAACTATAAGAGTCTGGGACTTCGTAAAAGGTGTTGATGCGGGCTGCAGTAAATTCAACAGGAAATCCACGGACTTGAACGATTCTGTCTTCAGAATAGATTACATTGGCATAGAACTCCTTCACAGCATTTGCATCAACTTTATTGGTGGTGTAACAAATATTTTCCCACCTCTGCTCGGCAATAACTCGTTCAATTTCTCCTCCCGGACTTTCAAAAACTCGATCTTGTATACACTTGTTTCCTTTAAATATTGAAGTAAATTTTGTTTGAGCCATCGCATTGACGAAGTGAGACTCGTCAAACTCAACCCGTCTCTTTTTTCATGGAGCCATTTCAATCCAATCAAATTATAGAAAAATTTCAAAAATTATTTCAAATATGCAAATCATGGCTTCCAATAGTAATTCTAAGAGTTCAACATTGAGATCCATGAATTTCTTCCCAAATTTTATTCACATTCTCAAATTTTTTGGATCTCCTCAATGTGGAAGAAATCCATGGTGAAAATCAAATATTTTATGTTTAGATTGAAGCTCTTACCTAGAGATGATCAAATCCGGTGTCAAAAAGCCTTAAAATCTCCTCCCAACCCAAGATCTTTCAAGCCCTAGGACCAAAATGACATTTTTAGGAGGAAGAGGATGATGAATAGTGGCAGTTTACTGGTCAAAATCACAATTAAAGGTGTTTTTTGTGAGCTCACCGTTGGCGGGTCGATGGCGCCGTCATCCCGCTTCATTGGAATTAAATCCTAAGTCTCGGGAAAAATCTACCATCGGCGGCGTCGAGGGCGCCGTCGATGGGCTCTATTGATTTTGGTTCAAATCCCGGATATTCATGATTTCGATCAATTTCAAGCCTTAACGACATCTTTTCAATCATTATAGACATAATTTTAAGTGACTAAATGATGTACTTAGCACATATAAACTTTCACAACACTAAACATCACTTTTATATAAAAATTCCAAGGGGTAAAATATATGTTACATAACACACCTAAGTTTGATATTTTCTCAATCTTAATACATTAATTCAGCGTCGCAATCCAAGCCACAACACTGAAAACGCTGAAAACAAAACATTATATGCTTAGTCTCAACTATACAGAGATCTAAAAGCATAATTCTAAAGAAAAGAAAATACAAAGTTCAAATTAAAATACATAGATAGACAAATAGGTAGTAATATAAATATACTATTCTTCAGATTCAGTACTAGATTCTCCTATGAGATCACCCATTGATTGCACATGAACGAAGAGATTGTAGAAGGGTCGAAATGGAAATTCTTCAGTAGAATCCTCCTCTATCAATTTCATCCTCCTCATCAGTCATATCAAAATAATCTTCTAAATGTCTAGAGTGCTCAAAATGTTCTTTCATCCTTCAGTTCAGATGATCGAAGAAATTAGAGATAATATTAATTGCATTCATGACATTTTGTACCTCCTATTCCAATTTCTTGATTCGGCGTAGGATCACCAGAGACTTGTCAGGAATTAAGGGTTGAACTGTAGTGAATTCTGAGATGATTGATCTACCATAATGGCCATGTCATTTTCATCTTCAAAAATTGGGAATCTCTCAGTTGGGTCCAAAGGCTTCCAAGGCAGTAGTACCTTTTCTCAATTTTCGTAGGAAACTTGGAACTGACTGCAAAGTAAGAAAATTATGGAGGGGTGTCAAAGCCCATAAGTTGATCCATGAATGATCAGGCCCAAAACTAACTTCACAATTATTGATCCAATATCGATCGACATTCCCCTTTAGATGCAGTAGTTCAAAATAACACTTTCTTTAAAAAATTTACCGATCTTCATTGTCGGTAACAGTTTCGCAGAAATGAAAAAGTGCCACTATTTTGAAACAAGATTTAGGAGCGTCGCAAAAAACTAACATACATGTTTTCTCTTGTTTTCCAGTCGTCAGTTTCGTCCATTAAATATTGGTAAATTTCTTTCATCTGGCTTCTCATTGGGACGAAATTGGAATAGTGGCAGACAGGAACGTTCTCGATCATGTATAATTCGTTGATTCATGCAGGAATGAAAGTGATCCATCTTCCTTGCACATAAACAATTGCCTGGTTGATTCCATTTAAATTTGCATAAAATTCTCTTACAACAGGAACCACCACGACGGCGGTAGTGTAGCACAACACTTCCCATCCTCGCCGCACTATTTTTTCTTCAATTGCCGTCGTGGGATTATTCAATCCGTAATTTACAAATTCTTATTCCTTCATCAATCTTTTCTTCATAAGTAACTTGTTGAAGATTTGTTGCGCTTTCGCACTAATAAACTTTTGCCAATTGAAAACTTGTATTCTGGGATTATCAGGGGAATTGAACGCCATAGGAATGAAATTGGTGGAGTTTTACTTCATTTTGGGGGGAAAATATGAACTGGGAATCAAATTTCGGAGTTTAAAAGGATAATTCCCGCCCAAAAACCGCCATTTAAACCCAAGTATCCGACATTTCACCGATCTTGCCGTCGGCAAGGTCGACACCCAAGGCAAAAATTGCACAGTTTCGCTCTGGTCCGAATGCGTTCCAATTTTTCTCTATGGATCCAATTTTTAAGATGATTCAAGGGTAAATAAGAGTAGTAGAGCTTAATACTACCACAAACTAACGATAATTTCAAATAAAAACTACTATAATCGCGATAAAAGTAAAGATAAATATGGGTTGCCTCCCATAAAGCGCTTGGTTTAACGTCGTCAGCCTGACCTATTCAGGTGTTATTCAGGTTGACTGATCATTAAAACCTCTTTAAAATTTGGTCTTTTACCCTCATAATATGGTTTTAATCTATGTCCATTTACTTTAAATCTATTTCCCATTTTCTGATCTTCAATTTCAACAGCTCCGTAAGTATAAACTTGAGTCACAGTAAAGGGTCCTAACCAACGAGACTTCAATTTCCCAGGAAATAACTTCAGCCTAGTGTTGTAAAGCAAAACTTCTTGTCCTGGTTCAAAGTTCTTTTGGTTAATCTTCTGATCATGCCATAACTTTAGTTTCTCCTTATAAATTATGTCGTTATCATAAGATTCATTTCTTAATTCTTCCAATTCATTTAATTATAATAATCTCTTCTTACCAGCATCTTTCAAATTATAATTGAATTCTTTAATCGTCCAATATGCTTTATGCTCTAATTCTACTGGTAAGTGACAAGTCTTTCCAAAATTTACTCTGTAAGGAGTCATTCCAATAGGAGTTTTATAAGCAGTCCTGTAAGCCCATAATGTGGTATCCAGTCTAGTGGACCAATCTACTCTACTAGGGTTTACTGTCTTTTCAAGTATTTGTTTAATCTCTCTATTAAAAACTTCAGCTAACCCACTGGTTTGAGAATGATAGACAGTAGAGATTCGATGAATTATATTAAATTTTTCTGCCAATCTTTGAATATATTTATTTCTAAAATGGGATCCTCTTTCAGTGATAATCATTCTAGGCATTCTGTATCTAGTGAAAATATTTTTCATTAAAAATCTTGGAACACTTTTAGCATCACAACGAGGTAAAGCTTGTGCTTCAATTCACTTAGAAATGTAGTCCACTGCAATTAATATATATAAGTTCCCAAATGAAGGAATAAATGGTCCCATAAAATCTAATCCCCAAACATCAAAGGTCTCAACTTCTAACATGAAATTTAGAGGCATTTCATTTCTTCTAGATATATTGCCTACTTGTTGACATCAATCACAAGTATTTATGTATCTATAAACATCTCCAAAGATAGTAGTCCAATAAAATCTAGCTTGTAAAATTTTATAAGCAGTTTTATCAATCTCAAAATGTCCTCTAAATTCCGAATCATGACATTTCTGAATGATCATCTCAGTTTCTTCATAAGGTACACATCTTCTCATAATGAGATCCTTACATTGTTTATATAAATTATACTCATCCTAAAAATATGCTTTCGCATCATGAATAAATTTTCTTTATTGTTGCAATGTCAGCATAGGTGGCAAAATATCACTTACAATATAGTTAACAATATCAGCATACCATGATATTTTTCACTCATTAATATTATAAAGTTGTTCATCAGGGAAACTATTTATAATTTCATTGTCAGTGTTAGATAATTTTTGATTTTCTAATCTTGACAAATGATCAAAAATTTGATTATTAGTTCCCTTTTTATCAATAGCCACAAGATCAAATTCTTGCATGAAAAGTATCCATCTAATCAACCTTGGTTTGACATCCTTCTTTTGTATCAGATATTTAATAGCAGAGTGATCCAAATGCACAACACATTTAGCTCCAATTAAATAAGATCTGAATTTATCCAAAGCATATACAATGACTAGTAACTCTTTTTCAGTAATAGTATAATTAATTTGTGCATCATTAAGAGTTTTACTAGCGTAGTATATAACTTTAAAAATCATTTTATACCTTTGTCCAAGGACAGCTCCAATAGCATAATCACTAGCATCACACATCAATTCAAATGGTTTCTCCCAGTTAGGTGAAACTATAATAGGGGTTGTGATTAATTTTTCCTTTAATAACTCAAAGGCATTTAAATAGCTTTCACTAAATTCAAATTTCTTGTCCTTTCCTAAGAGTTGGCATAAGGGTTTGGTAATTTTTGAAAAATATTTAATAAAATGCCTGTAAAATCCAACATGTCCAAGAAAACTCCTAACCTGTCTTACATTAGTAGGAGGTGTTAGTTTAGATATAACTTGAATTTTTACAGGGTCTGCTTCCATACCATCTTCCGAAATTTTATGCCCTAATACATTTCCTCCTGCAACTATAAATTGACATTTCTCTCAATTTACAACTAAATTAGTTCTTTCGCATAACTCCAAAACTTTTTTAAGATAATTTAAGCATGTGTAAAATGATGTTCTAAATATAGAGAAATCATCCATAAATACTTCCAATACATCATCAATTACCTTACTAACTATGGACATCATACATCTCTAGAATATTACAAGTGCATTAAATAATCCAAATGACATTTTTTTTGAAAAGCAAAAGTTCCAAAAGGACTAGTAAATGTTGTCTTTTCTTGATCCTCAGGAGTAATAGAAATTTGATGGTAACTGGTATATCCATCTAAAAAACAAAAATATTTGTGTCCAGCAAGTCTATCTACTATTTGATCTAAAA
>NEWO01000805.1:122241-146613 GCA_003013225.1 Phalaenopsis aphrodite
AAGGTGTTTGAAATGAGTTTTGATTAATTTTGGGTATTTTGGCAAAATTTGGGAATATTAGCCAAATTTGGGTCCCAAGGGCAGTTAGGTAATTTGGAGGTGCCTAGGGGCAAAAGACTAAGTTAAGCATTTCACATAGAATTGGATAAATATCCATTCTAAATGAACCATGGATTAATGTATTGTGAAGATATGGTGTACCTTAGTTCCAATTCAACACCCAGGGTCAACCCTAAAGCCAAGTAATCCTATAGGGATTCTTCTTGAATTCTCTTATAATGATCTTACCTACTAAATGTTGGAGGTTAAGATCAATATGTGGAATTTCAAGTTGAGTAAAAAGAAGAGTTTTGAATTTCTAATGGTGGGGTACCTCTTCTAGTTTTCTAAGACTAGTCAATAGGAAAGTCCTATGGCTAGACCTAGGCTATTAAAGAAGTTTCTAGACCTCAATCAAAAGTGAGGTCAACAAGTCACTCCTCCTTTCTTAGGAACATAATGAATTGGACTTACCCACACACTATCTAAAATATGATATATAATTCCAGTGTCTAATCATTTGAAAATTTCCTTCTTAACTACTTCTTTCATCATTGGATTTAATCTTCTTTATGGATCAACTCTTGGTTTATATTGTTAATCTAATATACTTTTGTGCATACAG
This sequence comes from Phalaenopsis aphrodite, assembly GCA_003013225.1. Lineage (NCBI taxonomy): Eukaryota > Viridiplantae > Streptophyta > Magnoliopsida > Asparagales > Orchidaceae > Phalaenopsis > Phalaenopsis aphrodite. The sequence goes on from NEWO01000805.1 coordinate 122,906, forward strand.
ATTGAATGACTGATTCCCTTAATATCAGCTAAGGTCCAACCAAAAGCTTTCTTATATCTTTTCAATATATCTAACAGTCTTTGCTCTTGCAGATCATTTAATTCTGAAGATATAATAACTGATAATGTAGATGAGTCTCCCAAAAACACATACTTCAAGTGGCTAGGCAATACTTTCAACTCAAGTTCAGGTGGTTTTATAATTGGCAGAAATAGATTCTTATCACCATTTTCCATAATATCCAACATCTCAAATCTTTCCTGAACATAATCTAATTCTTCATTTTCTAATTCATTCAGAATAACTTCATCACTTTCTTTAAATTGTTCTTTCTCTTTCAAAATGTTCTTTGAATAGATGTTCACTAATTTCCATGCGAAAATATTCATTATCTCTTTCAACAGCAGGGTATTTCATAGATTTTGCAATGTTAAAAGTCACTTCTTGATCATTAACTCTCATAGTTAATTCTCCTTTTTGAACATCTATCTTAGCTTTTCCAGTAGCTAAAAATGGTCTCCCTAAAATGATAGGTATTTCTTTATCTTCCTCCATATCTAAAACAATGAAATCCAGAGGAAAGGTAAATTTATCCACTTTTACTAACACATCTTCTATAACTCCCTTAGCATATGTTACTGATCGATCCGCTAACTGAAGAGTTACAGAAGTAGGTGAGACTTTTAATAATCCTAATCTTTTAAAAATTGATAGAGGCATAAGATTAATGCTGGCTCCCAAATCACATAATGTTCTACCACAAAATCAGGAATTTTTAATTTTTCAAGAAGCTTTTTCTGAATAATTGCACTACACTCTTCACTAAGTGCAACAGTTTTGTTATCCGTGAACTTCCTTTTCTTGTTCATAATATCTTTCATAAATTTCACATAATTGGGCATTTGCTCTAAAGCTTTTACGAAGGGAATATTTACCGTTAATTTTTTAAGAACAATTAAAAATTTAGAAAATTGTTTATTCTATTTGTGTTGCTTCAATCTTTGAGGAAATGGTGGTGGAGGTTTCTCCACAGTAATTTTCATTGGTGTAAATGGATACTCTAAATATGGGTACTCATGATCCTTTTCTTTTTCTGTATCTACTTTCTCTTTTTCAGTTTCCATTTCTTTTTGCACTCTTGTCTCCAATTCTTTTCCACTTTGTAATTGAATCGCCTTAATTTGTTCTTTTCCTTGATCTTTAGGATTTGGTTCCACAGTATTAGGAAAAGTTCCTAATGTTCAGTTACTAAGCGCAGTAACTATATACCCTAATTGATTTTCAATACTCTTAATAGCAGTTCCTTGATTTTGTAATTGATTTCCTTGAATTTGTAATAGATTTCCTTGATTCTGCAATTGTTGATCCATGTTTAATATCAGCTATTCCACATACAACTTCTTCTCCTTAATTTGAGTGTTACTGTTAAATCCTAGGGGATAATAAGGTCTCAAGTTAACATTTCCTTGGTTGGATGATTTTCCTAATAGGTTCACTGGGTTGTTTGCCCATTGTTTATTTGTAGAAGAATTGTTATTCCAATTAAAATTTGTATGATTCTTCCAACCTGTGTTAGAATAGTTTGAATTAGGGTTGTTGGGTCTATTAATAGAATTTAAAGTCTCATATGAAGGTTGAACATCCACAAATTGCCCAGATGAATTCTCTTCCATCATAGTAGGTGTTGGAGAATAATACATCCCATAATGATCTAATTTCTTTGATATTGTGGCAATCTGCGAAGCTAACATAGATATTGCATTAGAATCATGGATACTAGTTACTCTTTTAGAATTTACCCGTTCAGAGGGCCATAGAAAATTTTTAGTAGCCATCTCTTCTTTTAATGAATAAGTCTCTTCAAAAAGTTTTGACATTAACGAATCACCAGCCGCAACATCTATAATCGATCTAAGAGATCAGACAAATCCATTATAAAAAGTTTGAATTATCAAACAATATAGTAACGAATGATGAAGACATTTCCAAAGAAGATCTTTAAATCTCTCCCAAGTTTTATATATTGGCTCTTCATCAATCTGACAGAACGATGTTATGTCATTTCTAAGTTTAGCAGTTTTGGATGGAGGGAAATATTTGGATAGAAATTTCTGTGAAAGTTCTCCCCATGTTCTAATAGATCCTGGTGCTAACGAATTTAACCACATCTTAGCCTTATCCCTCAGTGAGAAAGGAAAAATTCTAAGTCTAACAACATCGTTTGAGACTCTGTCATATTTAAAAGTAGCACGCAGTTCTAAAAAACTAGCGAGGTGTAAGTTATGATCTTCATTTGATGTATCTCCGAATTGATTATTTTGTACAATTTGGATAATAACAGGTATAAGCTCAAATGAATTAGCAGCTACATCAGGATTTTGGATAGATAAGTGAATTTCATGTGCTGTAGGATTTGCATAATCTCGTAGGGGTCTAGGTTGGTGTTCATTCTCTAATCCTTGATTGTTCATATTGTTCTCCATTGTATCAGAGTTTCTAGGTTCTCTTCTCAATCTTCTAATCTTTCTAACAGTGTGTTCTAATTCTGAATCATAGGGTATAAGATTTTTAGATCCAAATTTACACATATAATTTGAAATCAGCACACAGTAAAATAATTAACTAAATATAAAAATAAGTTGCAATCCAAGTAAAATTTTTTTAATAATCCTAATTTGTCTATTACTCTAATTGTGATTTTTGTTACTCACTCCCTGACAACGGCGCCAAATACTTGACCGTGACTTTATACATGCTTAAAAATATAAGTATTTAATACTGCTGCTAAAAGATATACTTCCTCAACAACTATACCAAATCCTTAATAACAGTTATAGATTCCATAAATATGGATGAAATAAATATTCAATAATTGTAAAGTCACACATAACAACACAAGTATACGTATCACTCAAGTAATATAGGGCTCTAATAAAGTCCTAGATATTGATCACACAAGGAGTAAGTTTAGAACTACAAACTAAGTCTTTAGAAAAACAATACTTTAATCACAACAATGAAGTTCAATTTGCATATCTGTCAATAATAAGCAATTGAAATAATTATGTAATTTTAATAACTATTAAATAACTAATGATACTAATGAAGTTTAAATATGATATTCAATATATAAGAAAGCATCATTCTCCTTGTCAAGAAATTAAAGTGAATGGATAAAGTGAATTATTTCAAATTATATTGTTTCAAATAGAAGCATACATATTTTTTACCCTTTGGTCCAAGCATACAGAACATTGACTAATCCTATGCTTGTTTACGGAATATGCGGCTAGGCTGGGAGGATACCTACTCTCACTTCGGAGCTCCCACGTTCCCCTTGTCTCAGGGCTAACATCTACAATTCAGCACCCAAATGATAGGATCAAATTGAGGATTTTAGTATGTCACTCTAAAATCTCCAATTCTACGCCCCATAATTTTATTTCCATATTTATTTGCACCCAACTTCAAAGGGCTTTGACCCCCTGAATCTTGGATGTAATCTTCACTTTATTTGTAAAACTCAACATATTTTAACAAATCAATTGGTCATATTGAAAGTAAATTAAGATCGAAGTGAAAAGATCATCACAATTTCTTAAACATTTTCATGGCTTCACCAATTTAAATCATCATTTCACAAATCTCGAGATAAGGAGAAAGACATAGAAAACTACTCAGATCTCATGGGGAAAACACAACAAAACTCGGAATTCATATATAAAATCAAAGTCATACAAACTACAACAAGTAAATAGCTTATCTCTAATTTCTCCCCAAGAAAACTCCTTGAAGTTCCTCTGAATCTCTTCATTTCCTTACAACACACAAAATTCCTCTTCAAAGCAGCAACGAGGAAGAATTCTCTCACTTTCCCTGCACTCTTACAATCTCTCGAAGAATTCCTCACAATTTTTACAGACTATTGGAACCTTTCTAACCTCCAGGACTTTTAGGCTCCTTCCTTCTTCTCAAATTTTCAGCCAAAAAAGTCTTTTAAAGTTGTGCATGAGCTTTCCCAAGAGTTGCCTAAGCATCCCTCCAAAATTTGGCCTTATCCTAAGCTTGATTGGGCATAACCGTTGAGCTCGCCGTCAGCGGCCTCAAGGGTGCCATCAACCGACCTTCTTAATGAATTATTTCTAGAGTCTCGGGAAAATCTCACCATCGGCAGGGTCGATGGCGCCGTCGGTGCCCTAGTTCAATTCTTCACATTTTGGTCTTTTTCGCTCCAAATTCACTCCTTTTCGCATATTTTTGCTCCAATGACCCTAATTCATCATTTCTGCAATAAAACATCAAAAATATCTTTCTTTAAAGTGCAATATCATCAAAAATAGTATAAAATAGGTATAAAAATCTCAACATATTTTCTTGTGGTCAATAATTATGGGTTGCCTTCCACAAAGCGCTTGGTTTTACGTCGTTAGCCCAATGTAACCAGTGCTTATTCTGGTTGACCCAATATCATTTCATCTTTAAATTTATGTTGATCTCCTATAAAATAAGGTTTCAGTCTATTTCCATTAACTTTAAATATTTTCTCAGACTTAGGATCTTTAATATCCATAGCTCCATAAGGATAAACTTTTATCACAACAAATCGATCCATCTATCTTGACTTAAGTTTGCCTGGAAATAATATTAACCTTGTATTATATAGCAAAACTTGTTGCTCTGGATGAAAACTTTTAGTAAGAATCCTTTGATCATGCCACATCTTCATCTTTTCTTTATAAATCTTGGCACTCTCATAAGATTCATTCATTATCTATTCAAGCTCATTTAATTGCAATAATCTTTTCTCACCAACATCTTTGAAATTATAATTGAACTCTTTAATCACCCAATATGCTTTATGCTCAATTTCAACTGGTAAGTGACAAGCTTTCCCAAATATTAGCATATATGGGAACATTCCTATAGGAGTTTTGTATGCATTCCTATAAGCCCACAAAGCATAGTCAAGTTTGACTGACTAATCCATTTTTGTTGGATTCATAAGTTTTTTCATAATTCTTTTAATTTCCCGATTGGATAATTCAACCAAACGACATGTCTGAGGATGATAAGTAGTAGCAATTCTATGATATATATGATTTTCTTTAATAACTTCTTAATTATGGCATTTCTAAAATGACTTCCCCTATCAACAATGATAACTCTCGGCATCCCAAATCTACAAAATATGTTCGTTTTCAAAAATTTTGCAACATTTTGAGCATCACATCTAGGTAAAGCAACAGCTTCTATCCATTTGGATACATAGTCCACTACTAACAAAATATATAAATTTCTGAAAGATGGTATAAATTGTCCTATGCAATCTTATCCTCAAACATCAAATATTTCAACTTCTAGCATATAATTGAGGGGTATCTCATTTCTTCTAGAAATATTGCCTACTCGTTGACATCAATCACAAGTTTCGATATGAGCATTAACATCTCTAAAAATTGTAGGCCAAAAGAATCTAGATTATAAAATTTTGTATGTTGTTTTATCAACACCAAAATGTCCCCCAAAATCAGAATTATGATATTTTTTGGATAATTTCATAAGTTTCTTCTAATGGTACACTTCTTCGAATAAATAGATCCTTTCCTTGTTTATATAAAAATGGGTCATCCCAAAAATAACTCTTAGCTTCAGGAATAAATTTCCTCTTTTGTTGGTATGTCATTCCATAGGGCATAATATCGCTAACAATAAAGTTCACAATGTCGGCATACCACTGAACACACCACTCATTAATAGTGAACAATTTTTCATCTGAAAAATGTTCCTTATTTTTTTTAAATAGAGTGGTTTTTCTAACTCAAGCCTAAAAAAATGGTCAGCAATTTGATTTTCAGTCTCCTTTCGATCTACTATTTCAAAATCAAATTCTTGCAATAGAAGAATCCATCTTATAAATTTAGGTTTAACATCCTTCTCTTTCATTAAGTACTTAATATCATAATAATCTGTATGCACTACATAACGAGTTCCAATAAAATATGATCTAAATTTATCAAAATCATATACTATTGCTAATAACTCTTTTTCAGTTGTTGTATAATTGATTTGAGTTTCATTAAGAGTTTTACTAGTATAGTAAATTACTTTTAAAATTTTATCATATCTTTGTCCTAAAACAACTCCTATATCATAATCACTAGTATCACACATCATTTCAAAAGGTTTTCCCCAGTTTGGTGAAACTATAATTGGTGCAGTGATTAATTTTTCTTTTAATAAATTAAAAGCTTTTAAACCTTCTTCATCAAAATTGAAAATTGCATCTTTCTTCAGAAAATGACATAAAGGCTTAACAATCTTTGAAAAGTCTTTCATATATCTCCTGTAGAATCCAACATGTCCTAAAAAACTCCTAATTTCTCTTACATTTGTTGGATAAGGTAAATTAGCGATCACTTGAATTTTAGCACGATCTACTTCCATACCATTTTCTGAAATTTGATGACCTAATAAAATTCTTCCTACTACTATAAATTGGCATTTTTTTCCACTTAAGGACTAAATTTGTTTCTTCACAACGCTTAAGAACTTTAGATAAATGTTCTAAATATGAGTCAAATGAAGTTACAAACACTGAAAAATCATCCATGAATACTTCAATTCCTTTTTCAATTAAATCACAAAAAATTGTCATCATACTTCTTTGAAATGTAGTAAGGGCATTACATAAACGAAAGGGCATCCTTCTAAAAACAAAAGTACCATAAGGACTGGTAAAAGTTATTTTCTCATGATCCTCAAGAGATATTTGTATTTGGTGATAACCAATATATCCATCCAAAAAACAAAAGTACTTATGCCCAGCTTGTCTATCTAGCATTTGATCTAGAAAGGGTAATGTAAAATGATCTTTCCTAATGACAAGATTTAATTTTCTATAATCAATGCATATTCACCACCCTATAACTTGTCTAGTATGTATTAATTCATTATGGTCATTCATAGTTATAGTTACTCCTCCTTTCTTAGGAACACAGTGAATTGGCTAATCCATGCACTATCTGGAATAGGGTAGATAATTCCAGCATCTAACCACTTTAAAATTTCTTTCTTAAAAACTTCTTTTATAACAAGATTCAATCTCCTTTGAGGATCAGCCCTAGGATTGCAGTTCTCCTCCATAAGAATTCTATGCATACAAATTAAAGGACTGATTCCTTTAATATCAGCAATTGTCCATCCAAAAGCTTTCTTAAAATTTTTCATAATTTTCATCAACCTTTCTTCTTCTTCTATCATTAATTTTGAGGAAATTATAACTGGTAAAGTAGATGAATCTTCTAAAAAGGCATATTTTAAATGTTCAGGAAGTAACTTCAACTCAAGTTCTGGAGGTTTTTCAATTGATGAACAAAATGATTTATCTTTGTCTATCGTGTCCAAAAGTTCAAAACTTTCTCGGACATAGTTTGAATCTTCCTTAAAAAGTTCTTCACAATGATCTAATTCCTCTTATTGTTCGTGTTCTAAATCTTTTTTCTTCAGATTTTTCTTCATAAGTTTTTTTGAAATGACATTCACTTAGATATCTTATAACTTCCATCCTATAACATTCATCATCTTTACCTTTTGCAAGATATTTCATTGATCTTGAAATATTGAAACTAACAGTTTGATCATTGACGCGCATTGTTAATTCCCCTTTTTGCACATCTATCATTGCTCTTCATGTGGCTAGGAAATGTCTCCCCAAAATGATAGGTATCTCTTTATCTTCCTCCATATCTAGCACAATGAAGTCAACAGGAAAGATAAATTGATCCACTTTTACTAGGACATCTTCTATAACTCCTTTAGAGTATGTTATTGAACGATCTGCTAACTACAGAGTTATAGTAGAAAGGGTTATTTCTCCTAATCTCTAAGAAAATGAAGGTGGTAGTTTTTCCAAATCAATTTTTAGTGGAGAAATAGGTCTTTCAAAATCTCTTGGAGCGTCCTCTTCTGATTCTTTAATTTCTTCTCTCTCTACTTCAATTTCTTTTTGAACCCTATCCTATCTTCTAACTCTCTTCTGCTTATAAGTTGAACGGCTTTTACTTCCAGAAATTCTTTAATTATAGCGCTGCACTCTTCTTTTGATCTATTACTTAATGAATTTGTTATTTGCCCAAGTTGATTCTCAATATTTCTAATTGTAGCTCCTTGACTTTGTAATTGATTTCCCATTTGTAACACCACTTCTTCTATAAACAACTTCTTCACCTTAAATTGTGTATTACTGTTGAAACCTGGAGGATAAGTAGATCTATAATTATTGTTCCCTTGATTGTTCCAGTTTCCCAATGTGTTTACTTGGTTGTTCCCCCATTATTGATTATTACCACCCAAATTGTTATTCTAGTTAAAGTTGGGATGGTTTTTCCAACTTGGGTTATAATAATTTGAATATGGGTTATTTTGCTTATTGTTTATGACATTTAAAGTTTCTAATGATGCTTGAGAATCTACCATTTGGCTTAATGAACTCTCTTCAATACTGGAAATTTGTTGAGAAAAATTCATTCCAAATTGGCCAAACTTCCTTGAAATTGCAGCAACTTGACTTGCTAAAATAATAAATCCATCATATTCGTGAATATTGGTAACTTTCTTAAGATTTACCCTCTTAGAAAACCATTAAAAATTATTGGTAGCCATTTCTTCAATTAAAGCATAGGCATCATGAAATAGTTTTGACATCAATGAACCACTAAAAGCGGCATCGATAATTGATCTAAGAGATCCAACTAATCCATTATAAAAAGTCTGAATTTTCTAACCAATCTGGTATAACATGGTGTGGACACTTTCTTAAGAGTTCTTTAAGAAAGTATTTACTTGGTTGTTCCCCCATGCTTCATAAATAGATTCCCCTTCAAACTAATTAAAAGATGTATTATCATTTCTAAACTTCGCAGTTTTTTATGGTGGAAAATATTTAGCAAGGAATTTTTGTGCTAAATCACTCTAAGTTCTAATAGATCCAGGTGCTAAGAAATTCAACCACATCTTAGCTTTATCCTTCAGTGAGAAAGGAAATAACCTAAGTCCTATGATATCTTCTGATACACCATCGCATTTAAATGTAGTGCACAATTCCAAAAAATTGACAAGATGTAAATTTGTATCTTCAGTTGGTGATCCCACAAACTGATTATTTGATACCATTTAGATAATAACAGGTTTAAGCTCAAATGAATTACCCACTACAGTAGGTTTTTGAATACTACAATGAAGTTCAACTATAGTAGGGTTGGCATGATCTCTAGGGGTGTAAACGAACCGAACACGAAAGAACAGAGCTTGTGTTCGTGTTCGGTTCGTTTGAAATTTAGCTTGTTTGAAATATGCTCGTGTTTGAAATTGTTTGTGAAGTCACTGTTCGTGTTCGTTTCTTAACGAACGAGTCGAACACGAGTCGAACACGAGCTGTTCGCGAACAACAAGCCAGTTTGACATCCCAAATATTAATATATATAAATTAATTATATAACTTATATTATATAAATATAATATATATATATATATATATATATATATATCAGCATATTACTAATATAGTATATTAATATACTATTATTATTATTTTACTATATATTATAATTTATAAAATTTAATTTTTTGAATATCATAAATTTTTTATATATAATTATTTTAAATTATTTTATATTTCGAACAATAACGATTCGAACACGAACGAATGCATCGCTGTTCGTGTTTGGTTCATTTAACTAACCGAACAAAAAAAATTTGTTCATGTTTGTCTCGTCTACTTATCGAACAAATCGAACACAAACTCATTGACGAACCGAACACGAATTGTTCGCGAACAACGAGCTTTTTTGACAGCCCTAATGATCTCTTAAAGGTCTAAACTCTTGATTAATTTCAATATTTTGATCATTTTTGGTTTTCCATTTCTGTAATTTTTTGAATTTTTCAAGATTTTTAATTTTTTTGATTTTTTCAGATTTTTCTAATAGTTCTCTCTAATTCAAAATCGTAGGGCACTAGTTATTCAGAACCTGGACTACGCATACACTAACATAAAAAAAAATAAAACTAAACAAACACAAAATAAAATATAATATATTAAAGTTTAAATAAGACTTTCTAAAAATAGAAATTTACTTTTAAATCAATAGTTTCTTTATAATTTTCACTTCACTTCCTTGACAACGACGTTAAAAACTTGATCCCGAAACTGCTTATATGCAACAGTATAACAATAATTCTGATTACATCTCTCACTTATATTTCCTTATTTCACAACAAAACCAAAAACTTGATCTTAAAGAAAAATAAGAATTTACTTTTAATTTATATATATTGAGATACTACACAAATATATGTATCATTATCAAGTAATATAGGACTTTTTGATTAAGACCTGAATATCAAATCCAAAGGGAAGATATGCAATATGCATTTTTGTTAAAACTTTCGATTTTTAAAAACACAATAATTTAAACTAAAGACTTCTTCGCAGTAAAAAAAGTTCAAATATTTTTGGTAATTTTAATATTTTGATTAAAATAGAACAAACTTAAAAAGATAACTTCAATTTTCGTAGAAGAAAAACACTAAATATGAAAATATTTTTCACCTTATCATGAATCATTAATAAGTATATGAGTTCTATTGTGGAAGTATGCATATTGTGTTGTGCCAAATAGGAGCAATAATGATCGTTACCCTTACTAGAGATGATATAAAGAACATTGGCTAATTTATTATTTGAATAGTTCTGAAGACTGGCTAGACAGGGAAGATACTAGCTCTCACTCTAGAGTTCCGTCGATCCCCTTCACCTGGGGACTAATATCTTGTATCAGAACCTAAGAAAAATAAACCAAGTTGGGGGGCTTTAACCTGTCACTTTAAAGTCTTACAACTCTACACCCTTCAATGAATATTTCCCTATTTATTTTCACGCAATCATATGGACTACATTTTCATTCATACAACCTTATGTGATTCTTTCCAATTGTTGACTGAGACAATACCAGCCCAGTTCCTACATGTCTCACAACAAATTTTAACATTTGGATTGGCCAAATCAAGAAGTAAATGAAGTACATGGATTTAAATCATCACAACTTCTTCCAACATTAAAGATCAATACTCTCCTCAACTTCCATCCAACACTTAATTACATATCATTTTAAGAAGAAAGATAAGGAAAACTACTCAGAATCCATGGAGAAAACAAAACCACACTTTAGTTTAAAAGCAAAAAATCATTGTCAAACTAACAAAAAGTCTCAATTAAAACCAAAAGTAGTCTAAAACGAAAGATAAAAACTTATCTCAAGTCCTCCACCAAACTCATGAAGTTCCTTTGAATCTCTTCTCTTTTACAACACTCTCAATATAAAACTAAAATAAAAAGGATAAATATGTGGTGTCTAAAAATCTCTCTAACTAACTCCCCAATTTTAGAACTTTCAAAACTTTCCCAGTACTTTCAGGACCACCTTCAAAGTCTAAATCTTCCTTCTTTTTAATTCTTCAAAGGTTGCATTGGTATCTCTTTAAAATGTGCCTTGATTCGATGTATATCCCCAAGAGATGCATCCTTCCGCAATAATTTTCATCCATGGTGGTTGTAACCACCTATTAAGTCAATAGGTGCCTCAAAAACCACTTCAAAATTCACAAAAACCGAATTTACTCATCCAATAACTACTACTGGCACTTAAGCGTGGGGCCCCTGAAGCTTAGGTGCAACCTTCTCTGTTTAATCGGCGCTTCAGCGCCAAAACACTTTTGCACATTTTTCACATATTTGCTCCAAATTTGATCCTTTTTCACTCCTTTAAGTATTTTTCACCTTTTTACCTGTACCTGAAAGAATACCTCTCTTTAAAAATACTACATATTTTAGGCATATCATATACCCATTAAATAAAAATCATAAATACAATAATCTTTGTCTCATCTCTTAGTCCAGATAAGTTAGAGATGACCAACTGAGCTCCAACTCCAAAGCATCTGCTCCAAGATGATTGCTTATGTATCCCTCCTTCCGTAGAGATCAAGACTCGCATAGTTCTTCAAAATTCCCTCCTGAGCAATCAGACTTGAGCTCGGATGTTCACCATATTTCTACAGTTTGTTAACTTATGGAATTATTGTACCTTCGTAAGAATGTTCATTCGATTCTCTTTTACATCTATCTTTTCAACAAAACCTTGTATTCTTCAATCAAGTCCCAAATAAAGTGGAACCCCAAGTCTGTGCTTAGAATGAGCATGATGACCTAGATTTATGGCTAAGAATATTCCACTCTAATTATCATTGAACACCATCAAAGACTCATGATCAACACCCAAGCCATCCAATTGACCTCGCATCTATATTGCTTCCTTCATCGCCTTCATGAATGTCATGTACTCAACCTTCGTAGTAGACAAAGCAGTAGTAGACTGAAGAAATGACCTCCAACTCATGGACCTCCTGCCACTGTGAATAAATAACTTGTCATAGATATTTGTTTATCCATATAACCTTCATAGTTTGTGTCACCATAGCCTACACATAGATCTATAATGGATGACTACCTTTCAAACATGAAGCCAACAATAATTGTGCCATTCAGATACTTTAAAATACTCTTCAAATCCTACCAATGACTCCTTCATGGATCATACATAATCATGCTCACAACACCAACTGCTTGTGCAAAATTTGGTAAGGTACAGACCATGACATGCATCAGCCTGCCCACTGCACTAACATAAGAAACCAATCTCATATTTTTCATTTCTTGATCATCTTTAGGATACTGATATGAACTCAATTGAAAGTGAAATGGAATATTGCACTCTAATTATCATAGAACACCATCAGATACTCATAGTCAACATCCAAGTCATCTAATTGACACATCTATATTGCTTCCTTCATCGCCTTCGTGTTTGCCATGTACTCAGCCTTCATAGTAGACAAAGCAGTAGTAAATTGAAGAAATGACCTCCAACTCATGGACCTCCTGTCACTGTGAATAAATAACATGTCATAGATATTTGTTTATCCATATAACCTGCATAGTTTGTGTCCGTGTAGCCTCCACATAGATCTATAATGAATGACTACCTTTCAAACATCAAGCCAACAATAAATGTACCATTCAGATACCTTAAAATACTCTTCAGATCCTATCAATGGCTTTTTCAGGGATCATGCATAAACATGCTCACAACACCAACTGCTTGTGCAAAATTTGGTATGGTATAGACCATGACATACATCAGCCTGCCCACTGCACTAACATAAGAAACCAATCTCATATTTTTCCTTTCTTAATCATCTTTAGGATACTGATCTGAACTCAACTAAAAGTGAAATGGAATAGGTAAACTCACCACCTTGCTCGAGTAAGCAAACTCAAATTTTTCAGCACTTTCCAAAAAGATGCTTCTTGCTAAAGCCAAACATTTCCAATTGATTTGTCCCTGAGAATCTCTACGCTATGAATTCTACAAGCTTCACCTAACTCCATTTCAAAATGTTTGTACAGCTGATTCTTGATCCTATTAGTTATAATCTAACTATTAGATGCAATCAACATATCATCAACATACAGAAGCAAGTAAATGAACTCAGCATTTAACAACTTCTTAAAATATGCACAATGATCATATTAGCTCCTCATGTACTTCTGTCCCCTTATAAACTGATCACTTTTCTTATACAACTGCCATGGAGACCGCTTCAACCCATACAAAGACTTGTCCAATTTATAAACAAAGTCTTTTGATGCTCCACATTCAAGCAGCTGTAACATGTAGATCTCCTCTTACAATTCTTAGTGTAGGAATGCAGTCTTCATATCAAACTATTCCAAGATTAGACCGTACTATGCGAGAAGTGCTAAGAAAACATAGATTGAGGGTTGCTTGACCACTGAGGAGAATACTTCATCATAATCAATACCTTCTCGTTGGATAAAGCCATTTTCTACTAATTTTATCTTGTACCACACATCAACTCCATGAGATCAGAGAGGAAGTTTCACCAACCTTCTAGTACTATTCTTCTAAAGAGACTGCATCTCTTCATCCATTTCCGCTCTCCAAAGATCACAATTTCAACTCTCTAAGGCTTCTTTGTAGTGACAAGGAATTTCTTCCTCTGTGACTTAAAGTATAAATGCAATGTGATCTCTTAACCAAGCTAATTTTGGGACAATGTGGCATCTAGTCCTATTATTAGAAATAAATTCCTGAGCAGGAATCTCAATCTCATCTTCAACATTTTCTTTGTCCTCCTCATGAGCATTATCAATAGATACCTCTCAAGCTGCAACTTAATCAGATATTTGAGCCAGAGTAGATTAACTCAGAGAAACAAATGGAGTGCATGGAAATCCCACTTTTGCTGGTTATCTATAGTCCCAGTAGAACTATCCACCTGCTTTAAGTCCCAATTTTTTAATAACCTTGTCTCTTTAAATGTAACATCTCTGCTAATGAGAACCTTCCTTTCTAACTAATTCTACAATAAGAAGCCCTTGACTCCATGTTTGAAGCCAATGATGATTGAAATCTTTTCTCATGGTTCCAATTTAACATTTTGCACGTGGTAGTAAACAGACACACTCTCGTGTGTTCATAATCTCTTAAAAAATGCACTGAACACATCTCATTCAGGGTTTTCTTCCCAATAGCTATCGAGGTTGATGGTTGACCAAAGGAAAATATATTGAGATTTTCATACCTATTTTATGCTGTTTTTCATGATATTGCACTTTAAAGAAAGGTATTTTTGATGTTTTGTTGCAGGAATGATGAATTAGGGTTATTGGAGCAAAAAGATGCAAAAAAGAGTGAATTTGGAGCGAAAAGGACCAAAATGTGTAAAATTGAATTAGGGCGCCAACGGCGCCATCGACCCTGCCGACGGCGAGCTTTTCCCGAGATTTCAGAATTAATTCAATATGAGGGTCTGCCGACGGTGCCCTCGAGACCACCGACGGCGAGCTCGGCGGTTATGCCCAATCAGGCTTTGGTTAAGGCCAAATTTTGAAGGGATGCTTAGGCAACTCTTGGGAAAGCTCATACACAACTTTAAAAGACTATTTTGGCCAAAAGTTGGAGGAGCCTAAGGAGTCTGGAAGAGGGGGAAGTGATAGAGAGAGTTCTTGGAGGTTAAAAAAGTTTGAATAGTGTGAGGAATTCTTTGAGAGATTGTAAGAGTGGAGGGAAAGTGAGAGATTTCTTCCTCCTTGTTGTTTCGAAGAGGAATTCTGTGTGTTGTAAAAAAAGGAAGAGATTCAGAGGAACTTCGAGGAGTGTTCTTTGAGAGAAATTAGAGATAAGTTATTTACTTGTTGTAGTTTGTAAGACTTTAATTTTATATATGAATTCCGAGTTTTGTTATGTTTTCCCCATGAGATCTGAGTAGTTTTATCTATCTTTCTCCTTGTCACGAGATTTGTAAAATGGTGATTTGAATTGGTGAAGCCATGAAAATGTTTAAGAAAATGTGATGATCTTTTCACTTCGATCTTAATTTACTTTCAATCTGGCCAATTGATTTGTTAAAATATGTTGAGTTTTACAACTAAAGTGAGAATTACATCCAAGAATCAGGGAGGTCAAAGTCCTTGGAAGTTGGGTGCAAATAAATAGGGAAATAATATTATCGGGCGTAGAATTGGAGATTTTAGAGTGACATACTAAAATCCCCAATTCGGTTCTATCGTTTGGGTGTTGAAGTGTAGATGTTAGCCCTCAGGTGAGGGGAACATGGGAGCTCTGAAGTGAGAGCTGGTATCCTCCCAAGCTAGCTGCGGATTCAGTAAAAAAGCATAGGATTATTCAACGATCTTTATGCCTGGACCAAAGGGTAAAGAATAGGTATACTCCTATTTGGCACAATATAATTTGAACTAATTCACTTTATCCATTCACTATAATTTCTTGACAAGGAGAAGGATGCTTCCTTATATATTGAATATCACATTTAAACCCTCATTAGTATCATTAGTTATTTAATAGTTCTTAAAATTATATATTTATTGTAGTATTCTGTTAGTGACAGATAAACAAATTGAACTTCGTTGTTGTAATTAAAGTATTATTTTTTCTAAAATCTTAGTTCGTAATTCTAAACCACTCCTTGTGGGATCGATATCTAGGACTCCATTAGAGCCCTATATTACTTGAGCGATACGTATACTTGCGTTGATAAGTGTGACTTTACAATTATTGAATATTTATTACGCCCATATTTATCTTATACTTTTAAGCATATATAAAGTCGCGGTCAATGATTTACCAAGTGACAAACATATTCTATAGCCTTGGCTTATTATATTCTATATAACACAACATTGGATAACATACACCAAACTTTCTCCACCAAAGTCTGATTCACCTCTCTACCACCCTGTTCTCTTGTGGTGTCTCTTGAATAGTGAAGTAGTGGTTTAACCCAGCTCTCTGGTACTCTTGGAAGAACACATCCAAAGTGTTGTCTAATTTGATAAACCAGATCTTTTTACAGTTTTAGTCTTAGTCAACTTTATCTAAGTTATGAAAATCTCTAGCACTTCATCAATAAAAGAGACAATGTATCTTCGTTCATTGAATGATGGTGTCTTTGTCGTACCTTAAACATTTATGTGAACCCACTCTAAAATATTTTTTATAATGTGGATGACAAGCCCAAAAGATACCCGTGTTTTTCTGCCAAATACCTAATGTTCACAAAAATCTAGCTTGTAGGTGCTCACTAATTTTATCAATTATTTCTTCACCAAAGTCTGAAGTAAAGCCTCTTCAACACGAGCAAGCCACATTTGCCACAACATAGTGGCATCAAAAGATTTATTAGCAATAGAAGTCGTTCCAGTCACTGTACTACCTTGAAGATGGAAATGTTTGTGATGTTGTACCCCCTTCATAAAAAATCATTGGTCCATGGAATATCCTTAGAACTCCTTCCTCAATAAATTCATTGTAGCCCTTGGTCTCTAAATCTTTAGCTGATAGTAAATTTTTTCTGATAACTGGAACATGTTTCACATCCGTCAGTTCCTTTATAGTATCATCATGCAACCTGATAAAGATACTTCATAGTACAACAAGCTTGATCATTGCCTATAGTCACTAAACTGATATCCAACTCCTTATACGTACAAAACCACCCTCAATGAGGATAATTGTCATAAGTAGCACCTGTATCTGGATTGCAAGACAAATCATCTGTAAATAAGCTGTGATAAACTACATATAACAATACATCTATATCCGCTTTTTTATATCTTTTCATAATGATATTGGATTTAGCCTCAGATGCAACTTTTTATCTTCTTCTTTAGCTTCAAACTATCTTTCTTTTAATGACCAGTCTCTAAAAGTAAGCACACTGATTTTTCCCAAGACCGAGCCCACGAGACTTTCCTCGCTTTTGAGAATTGTCACTGCTGCCACATTTCTTTGCCTAATTTTTCATCTACTTTTTTAGATTTGCCACATTGGAGTTTAAATGCCTCAATTGATTCCATCTTTGTGGACTTCTTGTCCCTTCGATGGAACTCGTGATTCAACTGTGTCATATTCACTTCATAGTTCAAGGTATTATGTCATGAATGAGCGTGATAGCAAAATTTTTGTACTCATTCGGGAGCAAATTCAATAGAAGAAGCGGCTTGTATTCCTCTCCAGCCTCCTCATCTAAATCTAATAGATCTTCGAATTGTGTTGTGAAGCCATTCAAGTGCTCATCAATAGTAACCCCATCTTATTGAAATATGTAGAGTCGATGCTTCATATGTAGATGTTTCCCGGTGTTCTTTGTGAAATATTTGTTCTATAACAAACTACACAATTTTCCTAAAAAAGTTTCCATCATCAACCCATATTTTATTTCCTAGGTCAAACAATTTTAAATTAAACCACTAACGCTCTTGTTCATCTTCAATCAATCTCTCTCTGACATTTCTTTAGGACATTCCTCACTATCCAATACTTTCTCCAAATTCAAATAACATAGTGCATCCATTACCTCACATCATTATATGTTAATGTCCCATTTGTCGTCAAGTTTCATCACTTCAATTTTGACGAGAGGAGTAACCACTTGATGAATCATCTTTTCCACGATCATAGTGAACATTGAAAAACCTGACATCATACTGTGATTCATGAGTCTCACAGTTGGAATCTTTTCCCCAAAAGAAATCTTATAAAAAACATTAGGAAAAAATGACAAACAAAAAAAAAAAAGATTATCTAAAAATTAAATTTCAAAAAAATACAAGTTTTTTTAATTTGACAAGCCATTCAAGTGCTCACCAAAAAACCTCCTCCGCCTGCTTCGGCAAAACAAAACGAAGGAATTAGGGAATATTCTGTAGCAGGAATGAAAGATTCTCTCCCTTAAATCTTTCTCCACGATTTTGGGAAGTTGCAGCCAGGACGTCACCCTTGCCGAAACCTCACTGACCTCACACAGAATCTTGCCGCCGCATAAGCTAGCTCTCCTCGCTGCACCTCTTTAGAATGGTTGCCCGCCGCTGGCCACTGCACGACGAATCACCTCTGTAAAAATTCTGGAAACACACACGGGATGCCAAACTTCGCTACCATTATGAACCCGAAGCTCTAATATCAATTATTATGTGAAAATAATGTGAAAGCATAGAAATTCATACAACAACAATAAAACACAAAAAATTTATATTGTTCGACATTACATCGATTCATCAATGTTCAAGAGGAGGGAGATTTCACTAGCACCAGATACCAGATGAGGAGAAACAAAAAGACAGTTTGAGGTTACAACTTAACAATTCTCTCACAACATATCTCTCATATAAGCCTTAAATCCTTTATAAAAAGAATGATTAGACTATACAAGAAAATTCTTAAAAAGATAAACAAATCAATTATAATATATCCATTAAATAAAAGTTATAAATACAATAATAACCGTGTGCTACTCATGTGCTTTTAATGTGACCAATGAAACAATAATATAATTTGGTTAACCACAACAAACCACACAGAAATATGATTTTTTAGAGCAAGAGAGTAAGGGAGTTTTGGGAATGAGAAACTGGCTGGTGCTGGGTATGAAAACGTAGGTTGGGTTAGAAAATGAAGACATAGGAGCTTGCTATATGAGGAGGAGAAGTTGAAAGCTCAGCCAAATGATGTTGGTTTAGGTATAGGAGAACGAACATAACTATTAGGAGATTGAGAGGCAGACACGAAGATTCAAGCACAAGAGTGACGAGGAGGTGATCATTGGAAGCATTGGAGTGACGAAGCAATGAGGCAGCTGACATTGGAGTGAAGAAGCAGCAAGCTATCCTTTTTATGGTTGTGTGAAATAAAGGGTTTCATAGATGGAAGGGATGTGGCAAAAATGGGAGTTAATGAGAGGGAAACAGTGGTATTTTCGACAGTAGTTGGGTGTTAAGTGGTAGAACACTAGATAACAAAATTTAGGTGTTAGATGGTACATAGGATTGTTTTCCAAGTAATGTATGTAAATCTTTTTTGTTTTAATACTAAAGGGAATGTCCCAAATTCATTTGATTACTAAGAGATACATGACAGAAGAAACGGGCATCCAAATTAAACAAAAAAATGCTAAAACATCTGAACAAAAATAAGAAAAAATTGGTATAATGGTCTACAAAGTTCTTACTAATTCAAGACAAATATGAAAAATATTAAATCAAAAGAGGCTTTGAATAAAAATTTATCAGAGCAAGCCATCCAAAAGCAATTGTAGCTAAATGGCTGTTGTAAGCAATGATAAGGATAGGAAATGAAGATCAATAACATTTAACAAGGTGAATTTTTAAAGCAATCAAAGCATCAATGATTTGAAATGGAGCTATCCAAGAAGTAGCAATGAATCTTACCTTCCAAAATTACTATCAGTATACTCAAGAGCTAAAAGAAGAGACTTTTTTTGTGAAAAATATTCTCAGTGGGAGAAGAATTTGGTCTCCTTTTCAACATTAAAAAACATAGTTGCTAGTTCATATTGATCTAATAAGCATCGAGACACATAAGAACTCATCCTTGTCCAAATCATATAAACAATAAAAGGTGTCCATATGTGGCATCGAAATAGCAAAAGCATGCTCCAAAACCTAGAGATCATAGAAGATTTCAAGTAGTTCATAAAGTACCATGAACTTCTTCCTTGAATGATATAGTTGACCACCAAAAATAAACAGTATAAAAGCAAATTCTTTGAATGAAAAACTAATGAAACCATTTTTCCAAGTCATGAATAGTTGAAGCACATTTTGTGGCCAACGACAAATAACCTTTCAACTCACGAGCTTATATGAAACAACAAATTGAACATGGTAAATTAATTGGTTCATGAATATTCTAACAGTAGGGAAAATGTTCTCATTTATTTCCCTCCAAATGCATTACACTAAAGCCATGCAAATAAACAACTAGAGGCTTTTTCTCAAAAAGATGATATACAATGTTTTCAACTAGAAGAATTGAGCCAAAGGAAGGCTTAATCAAGAAGATATAACCATTAGAAAGAAGATTATTGAGCAGTAAAAAAGAAATTTTGCATTAAAAGAATGAGTGATTACAAAATTCATATAGTTTATTGCTAGGTTTGGTGTAATAATTTATTTTAATTCCCCTCTAATTAAGTATTTCAAAAGTGTTTAAACCTTTAGAGATAGCCAATGAGTTGTATAAGACAAAAATTAAGTTGTATCCTTTAAAACATATGAGATTGTGCCAATTCACCAAGGCCAAGTCATAAAAAATAACAACTCTTGCAAATTTTATAATAAATTGTGGTTCTAAATTCTAAGGAATATTATAAAACCTCTCTTGGATAGCAATGGTGAAAATGGAGTTAAAACAATATGATTAGAAGCACCCAAGTAAGGAAGCATGTCTCAACAACCTCCATAAAAGATAAAGCTAAAAGAAGCTTTAGGAGGCTTACCAAATATATCATAACTATGAGGGGCCTCGGCCTTTATAATAAATTAACCTTTAAGTCAAGTATCAAACAATAAGGAGAGGTTGTCCATTTATCTTGGAGAAATATAATAAGGAAAGTTCTTTTCGATCAAGAGAAACCTCATTGTTGTTTTTAACCACTAAGGATTTATATTTTCTAAAACACTAGTTTGCAAAAAAAAATTTGGAACATCATATATTGTTCATATAATCATCATTTTGTGGGTGGTATTTAGAGCATCCAAAGAGAATATGCTCATATACCCTTTTATCTCATGGAAAAGTGATAGGATTCTTAAAAGGGATGTGCAACTTCTTAAATGATTCTTCATCAAAGAAGAAATGATTGGTGAGGGTAGATATTTTTCTTCACATATTTGGGAAATGGATGTTTATCTTAATCAGTCAAAAAATGTACGTTAGAAGAAGGTAAAATTTGATGAAACATGTGAGTGAAAGAGATGTATTTATGTTTTCATCCTACATGCCAACTGACAATTCTATCTAACAAAGGTTGGAAGTTTTCAATGTCAAGAGCATTGAGGGAGATGGGGAAACCTATGTAAGTGAAATTAAATTACCCATTTTTTATTCAAATTTATCGACTAAGAAGATCTTTATTTGTAGTAGTATTAAAAAAATGACTCTAAGAGTGGAGCGAATTGGAAGAGACATGAAGCGAGAAGGAGTTGAAATAGAGAAAAAGATTATATGGAGGGTCGGGATCTTGGGGCCAGACTTTTGGGTCTCCTAGGCTCAAGCCACAATCTATGCAACCCGAGAGTCTAATGCCTAAGCGCCAGCCACTAAGTGCCAAGGCCCTATATGTTAAGGCCAAGGCCTTCACATCAGAATAGTTGGGTGCATAGGAGCCAAAACCAAACTGGGAGCAGTTACAGCGGATCGAGCCACCTATTTGAAGCATCATTTGGGCGGACCAGAGGCAATTTGAAAAGAAGATATTAATGGCTATTTATGAAGACTTGAAGACTTTTGAAAGGAGTTCTAGGGGGAGTTTTCAGAGAGTCTTTTGAGAGTTTTATAGAGACCTTTTAGAGAGAAAAAAAGAGAAGTTCTACTGATCGTGAAAGGGATATCTTTAGAGTGGAAGGCTTGCACTAGGCTAGGGAGAGCAAGTTTGAAGTAGAGAATTGGTGAGGATCTGAGTGTTAAAGCGAGGTGTGTCTATAGGAAAGTAGCAAGGACATTTGTGGAGCATTTGCAAGGCAGTATTGAGTGAGAGAGATAATTATTTTTTTGTTTGAGTCTGGTATTTTTCTATAAACACTTTGATATGTGGATTCTCTTATTTTCAATGAAGTATTTTGGTGTTTTCTCTACGTTTTCTGAGTAATCGTCTCTACCTTTTCCTTGTGGTGATGTAGTAGGAAGTGTAGGAATGTGGAAATGATTTTAAAATATCTTTAACCTTTTAATGTGACGATTTTTCTTCTGCTTCTCATTTACTTATCATTCTGACCAAATGATTTGTTAAAATTCGTTGGGAACCCATAATGACTCGGAAGAGCCATGACATAAACAACTAGGAAGATCACATTGAACTATAGGATATGAAACAAAAGTATACTATAGGGAGATGCAAATAGATTGGGAGATAATCATTTTTGGATTCAAAGTGGGGCATAAGGAATTAAGGTCACTTTAACCAAACTTCTTTATGCACTCGAGAAAGGGTAAAGAAGATAATTGCTCCTATTTGTCACTAACCACATTTCAATTTGCATTTTCTCATTTTTTTTCACTTCACAACTATCACTGGAAGGAAATGTAACTTTAACGCATGATTATCACCAATTCAAGTAGGGTATTTAGTATTTTTGTAGGAATAAACTTTAAACTTTTTTGCATTGTTGTATGGATTGTTAACAAACTTAAATTTCCTTAAATTCCAAACTGAAGATAAATTAAGTAGGCTAGAACCTTTTCCTATCTTAGTTCACCCGGTTTCTTTGTTGGATTAACAATTTGGACTAAAAAAGTTGATACTTCTTTGATAATGTACTTGCGTAATCCAATTGAGCATTGAAGCATTTTCTAGGGGTCACGCTTTTATGGAGCCATTGCCGGAGTACGATTGTGAAGAATTTAGGAGAATTTTAGATGTACTATTAGGACTTATATTTGAAAATTTTTAATATTATTTTCATTTTTGTTTGTTTTACTATTTTTTTGTGAGTAAACCTACTAGTGACCTTTAGTTAGAGAATACATAGGACAGGTCCAACAGAACTTAAACCTTACATCTCAGAACTAGTAAGAACTATTAGGAAAATTAGAAAACATAAAAAAATTAACAAACTTGAAGAAGAAATGACGAATAATCAACATATTAACATAGATACTAAAGAATCAATTAATGAATATCATAACACATAGAGACCATTAAGGAATTATGCTAATCCCATGATAGATAAAATTTACTTAAGTATTCAAACTTTTGTTGTAGAAGCCAACAATTTAATATCCCCTCCTATTGGTTTATCCTAAATATTAATAAAATTGGGTTTAAGACATGAATTTCCAAAATTGTATTCATTCCCTTAGAATTTATATCCCATAACTCCCTTATTTCTAATCATATGATTATGAAACTTGGCTGACCTTTAACCTATAGGTTAATCAAGACATCATATTTTTCTTATCTTTTTTTTTCTGGAATTATTTTAATTTAAAATTATGAATTTTTAAAGTTAATTAATCTATTTAATCAAA
>NEWO01000805.1:166338-177442 GCA_003013225.1 Phalaenopsis aphrodite
TATATATATATATATATATATATATATATATATATATATATATATATAATACTCGTTTTTAATGATATTACACTTTAAAGGAAGATATTCTGCATGTTTTTTGTTCCAGGTACAAGAAATAGACTTATAAAGAAAATAAAACAAAAATGGTGCAATTTGAAGTCAAAACAAGCAAGGAAGAAAAATTCTGACCGACACATTTCAATATGTATTTCTATGCTTAATCTTGTTTACATTTACCACATATTTTTGGATGAAATTATACTTTAATGAATGGTTATTTTCGTGCTTACTTTTTAGGTTTAACAATTTGGAGCGAAATGAAACTATAATGGAGTGAAACGGGGCGAAACTGTGAAGCTGCCTACATTGTGGCACCTAAGCGCCATACGATAGAGAAGACGACACTTAGGCACCAGAAAAGGTTAAGGAGCGATTTTTCGGTGATTTTGGGCTATTATGGGATGTTCCAAAAGATTCCGAACAACTTACACGCCCCATTGAGCGGTTTAATGAATCTAGACACTTGGAAAGACTAGAGTTGTGTTTCTTGGAGTGAAAGGGTGTGTCTCTTCTATTGAAGATGTTTGTCTCTTAAAAAAAGAAGTGTTTGGTGTCTCTTTAAAAGAGGGGCTTGGCGCCTCTCATGAGGAGTCTAAGAGGGGGATCTATGGAGAGATTTTATGTGTGAGATTAGAGAGGAGATGGAGATGTAGATTTCCACTATGTCTGGAAAGATTGGTGAGGAATTTTGAGAGATGCGTAAAAATAAATTGTATGAGCATTACATGGATTAGCAAGAGAATTTATTGGAGGGATTGTCATGTTTCTTTCAGAGGGAAAAATCAAAGTATTGTGTTCTTCATTATATTGTAATTGTTGTAAACATATTCTAGTGGATTTGGTTTGATTTAATATAGTTTTTTTTGTGTTTAATCCATGCTTTGTGAATATTTTTTATTACTCTTTTTCTTTGATATGAAGTAGTGGCATGAGTGGGAAAATTGGTTTTATGATAAAACTATTTTTTTATTTAATGTAATGTGTAATATCTCATTCGTTTCATTGACATTTATGTTAAAATCTATTGTAAGTGAAATTAAGATTGGGGAGAGTAGTGATCTCACAACATGAGTGCACTCACATTGACCGGTCGGCTTTGACAATGTAGTTTAGGCGGCAGTGCAGCTCTTAAGGAAATATAATTTAATGATCTGTTTCTATTATGAGCTTCTAGGTGACAGATAGTTGCATAAAACTAAGAGAATACTAGGCTTTCCTATGTACTCGAAAGAGGGTAGCTAGACATATGTTCCTTGTTGAAATATAATTAATTCATAATCCTATCAATTTCTTTACTGCTTATGTAAATATCTTCATTTTAATTTTATTTGCAAAGGAATGGAAGCATGTTTATGAATTTAGATTTTCTTAGATATTCTATTATTTCATTAATGTGATGGTATTTTCACCAGCTCTTAATTTACTTTACAAACTGATCACTTGTATTGTTAAAATCTGGTGCGAAACATAATGGCCCGGGAAGGGGTATGATTTCACTAACTAGTGAGTACCACACTAGATTTTGTAAATAGTCATGGCAATCATCCAAGGGAGAGTGTAAATAGATAGGGAGATATGTTTTTATGGGCATAAAATTGGAGAATCTAGGGTGTCTTGAAATATTATATTTTAAGTATTTCATTCTACACATTATCTAGGTCATTACACGTGAAATGTTGTCTTTATCATCTCAAAATTCTTGAAACCAATTTATTCAAATATGTTATCTTTAGAATTAATAATTACATATAGGATTAGTTGTTATCGTTACATTTAATATTTACATTTAGGAGTAGTTGCTGGTTGTTTAAACTTAAGATTTACATTTAGGAGTACTTGTTAGAAAAACCACTTAAATCAACATTCCAATCTAAGGCTTTATAAGAGTAGGCTAGAATTAACCTAAGAAATTTCTTACCTCGCTTCTCTATGGTATTGATACTGGGGTTTTAAAGAAAGCTCTATATTACTTGAAATGATACATATAATTGCGTAGTACCCCTAGTGTGTAAGTTATTCTCTAATTTTTATAACATATTGATTTTGCACACTAGCCGCTAAATATAGACTGGGTCAAGTTTTTGGTCATCTTTTGGAAGTTAAATTACTATGTAATTGTGGGTCGGGTCAAGTTTTTGGCACCATTGCCAGGAAAGCTTTAGTACGAACTTTAGGAGAATTTTAGTTGAACCTATAAAACTTAGATTCGGAAATTATAATATTATTCTATAGGGTATTTAGTTATTGCGTGTTTATTTTACAAAAAAAAGAAAAATCCAAAATATCAAAAATATTTTTGATATTTGTCCTATTAATTAAGTCTCTAGATTTGTATGAGTAGTTTAGGAGCTGCCGACCTTGAATTATACGACTCAGAAATAGGGAGAACTGTTAGGAGGATTAAGAAGTAGAAAAAATCTTCAAAAGCTATTATAGAAATGATGAATTATTATTAAGATGATATGCCAAACTTTTTAACTTCTCAGACTACAAATATTTCAAGAAAATTATATCATTTTGCAACGTGTCAACCTCATGAACCCTTAGTCATTCAGAAAAATTCATTTGGACAAATGATTGACACTACCTATTTTGAAAACATTGATGAGATAGAAGATCACTCAAATAAAACTTTTTTAATTACGATAACCCAGGCTGGGTGAATCATTCCAACTTTAACTAGAATAATAATTATGAAAAAGGAAACCAATCATGGGATTACAATTAAGATGATCCTCTAGGTAATTGGAATAATCAGGATAACTATCGCTTTGGACCTTATTTCTCTTTTGAATTTAACTCTAACCTAACATATGAGGAGAAGGAGATGTCCATTAAAAGCTTGTTTATCAAATGGAAAATTAGTTGAAAAGTCAAGGGGCTGCTATAAGGAATATAAAAAACCATATGAGGCATATTATTAACTCCATTAACAATCATCGTCAATTAAACTTTAACCCATAAAATGAGGAGGAGTTATTGTTAAAAGAGGTTATGAATCAAGTGGAGAGTCAGCTGGAAAGTCAAGGAGCCGCAATTAAGAATATAGAAAATTGACTGGCGCAGATTAGCAATGCAATTACCAATTATCTTTCAAAGATTTTACTTAGTGACTCTGAGATAGACCCTAAGGAGAAAAATGATGAACAAGATAAAGATATTCAACTAAGAATTAGAGAAGAATTGGATGATATGTTTCAAAAGAACTTTGAGTTCAGAAATGAGGACAAGGAGATTGAAAGACCAATGGAAGAAATTCCTAAGGAATTATAAAAATCTATTTCCTCAACTAAGATGAATATTGAAAGACCACCTCAACCATTTACTCTATACTAATGGGAAGAATTAGAAGATAACTTGAGACAGAAGAATATTCCAATGGAATTTGATCTAAACTTTGAATCTTCTAGGAAGAATCTAACTTAAAATTTAAGAAACCTAGAATTATCATATAGAGATCCATTTCTTATAAACTTTAAGGATTATATTAATATACAAATTGAGAATACCAGTTGAAGAATATTGGATCTAGAAAGAAACTCGAGGAACAGCAATTGGAATCAATTTGAGAAGTTGAAAGAAGAACTAAGATTTGAGGATTTAGTAGGAATCCTAGGATCAAAAAATGATTTGGTGACTGATTAGTGTTTCTTTAAATGAAAATTTAATCTAGGACGATAACCTTTGTTGGGCTAGCGACATTAAACTAAGTGTTTCATGGGAGGCAACCCATGGTTATCACTGTGGTTTGATTTAGTATGTTTGTGAGTTGTGATTGCTTATGTTATATTGTGTTTGTTTTAGCATGGATTGATTGGTTTGATTGAGAATTGGTGAATGTTTAGATTGTTAGTGGTTTGATTCGATCTCTGTGTGTCATAAGGCAGTTGATTCCTTAAATTCTTATTTTAGCTAGACTTGTATATGTTCTCTTGTAGTAGTTGGATTAAAGAGTCCTCTATGACTCGGTTCTCACCCGGACATTTGTTTGTGTTTATAACCTAATTTATCATGTTTGTTTGTGTTTATAATTTATGTTTGTTTTTGTGTTACAACTTTATATAGGACTTGAAGAACATTGTTATATTCTTATGCTGATACCTGCTATTCTTGTTAGATTTACTTTCTGCTCTTGATGAATAATCGTAGATGTTTTTTATAGACATTTGTGGCAGATGGAATTTATAAACTATTTTTCTTCCTACTTATATTTTCTGTACTTAATTTTATACATGTTTAAAACCAAGTTTGGGAAGAAAAAATCATTTTAAAACTTAACTTTAATTGTCCTCAGTAGCCTGCATTTAATTCGATAGCACTTTTTAGAATGACATGTGGTATGTGGTGTTATCTTTAAGATACTAAAATTTTGATTTTTAGAAATGATATAAAGGAACTTCGTTGAAATGTTAGTAAAAAGGATGAAACTAAAGTTATGATATTTAGTAGAAAATATTAGAGAAATGATTTTACTATTTATAGTAGAAAAAATTGAATTTTTGAAAAATTAACGATTTTAGAATAATACTTTTTAAAGAATTTAGATTTTATGAAAATATTTTAAGAAAAACTAATACTAGATTTTAAGTTGAGGAAAGAAATAAGTTTTTAACTTTAGAAAATGGACAGTGAAATTCACAATCATTTAAGGCCTATCTAGATATAAGAATCCTCACCTAAAAAGTAAGGACTAAAAAGATCTTGAAAGAAAAAGAAGAAGAAAAATGAAAAGAACAAGGTAAAGAAAAAAAAGGAAAAAAAGAGAAAGAAAAAGAGAAAGAAAAAGAGAAAGAAAAAGAAAAAGATAAGTATGAAAAATGGAGGAGAAGCATGAGGAGTAGGACCTATCTAAAAATTGACTTCACCTGAATCTTTCTAAGGAAGAAAAATTAAGATCAATCTTATGCTTAATGTCATAAAGTATTGGTAAAAATCATTTCTAAAATATAATTTATAAATTTTGAATCTATTATTTTTCTAAAAATATTATGTTTGGAAAAATTAAATTAAGTCTGAATTAAATAGAAAATCTTTATTCCTAAATTTAGAACTAAATGTTTTAATACCTTGTATATCATCCAATTTACTAAAAATTCTTTGAAGTTGGACTATAAAATTTCTAAAATGAAATTTTAGGTCATCTAAAAGAAACCCATATTCACAAGTTAACAATTTTAGTTTTAAAAGTTATAGTGTTACTTGAGGACAAGTAACATTTATGTTTTGAGATTTTGACATGCTTAGAAATTACTTACTTTTTCATATATATTTTATACTCATTTTTAATGATATTACACTTTGAAGGAATGTATTTTGCTTCCAGGTACAATAAATAGACTTATGGAGAAAATAAAGCAAAAAAGGTCCAATTCGGAGTCAAAACGAGCAAGGAAGAAAATTTTGACTTGACACATTTTGATATATTTCTCTATGCTTAATATCCTTTACATTTATCACATATTTTTGAATGAATTTTTACTTTAAAGAAAGATTATTTTCATGCTTATTTTGTAGGTAAAACAATTTGGAGCGAAACAAAATTGAAACAGGACGAAACAGATAGAAACGAGGCAAAATGATTGAGTTGTTTACAGAGTGGTGCCTATGCACCATATGATAGAGAAGATGACTCCTAGGAGCCCGAAACTGGTGCTTAGTTTCCAAAAATGGTTAAGGAGCAATTTTGGGGCAATTTTGAGTTATTCTGGGATGTTCTGGAAGATTCCAAACAACTTGCACGTTTCATGGAGTGGTTCAATGATTCTAGACACTTGAAAAGGCTAGATTTGTGTCTCTTGGAGTGAAAGGGTGTGTCACTTCTAGTGAAGAGGTGCGTCTCTTGGAAAAATGAGGTGTTTGTTGTCTCTTTAAAATGAGGGGCTTGATGCCTCAAATGTGGAGGCTAAAAGGGGGGTCTTTGGAGAGAATTTCAGTGTCAGTTTAGAGAGGAGATGGAGATGTAGATATTTACATTGTCTGGAGAGATTGGTGAGGAATTTTGAGAGATATGTGTAAAGAAATTGTATTAGCAATGCACGGATCAGCATGAGACTTTATTGGTGGGATTTTCATCTTTCTATCTAAGGGAAAAAACTAAGTATTGTGTTCTTCATTATCTTATAAATTTTGTAAGCACTTTCTAGTAGAATTGATTTGATTTATTGAAGTTTTCCTTTGTGTTTAATTCATGCTTTGTGAGTAGTTTTCTTTACTGTTTTCTTTTGATATGAAGTAGTGGCATGAGTAGTAAATATTATTTCTTGATAGAATTTTGTTTTATTTTAAGTGATGAGTAATATTTTCTTTGCTTCATTA
This sequence comes from Phalaenopsis aphrodite, assembly GCA_003013225.1. Lineage (NCBI taxonomy): Eukaryota > Viridiplantae > Streptophyta > Magnoliopsida > Asparagales > Orchidaceae > Phalaenopsis > Phalaenopsis aphrodite. The sequence continues at coordinate 172,717 of NEWO01000805.1, forward strand.
ATATAACTTGAGTGGCATATGTTATGTTAAAATCTCTTTAAGAGAAACCAAGAATCCTCAGAGTAGTGATCTTATAACATGAGTGCACTCACATTGACTGATTTGCTATGACAACGAAGTTTATGTTGCATTGCAACTTTTAAGGAAATATAATATAATGATTTGTTTCTATTAGAAGCTTCTAGGTGACAGATAGTTGCGTAAAACTAATAGAATACTAGGCTTACCTATGTACTCAAAAGAGGGTATGTAGATATAAGTTCCTTATTGGCACATAAGTAATTCATAACTATCAATTCTTTTACTGCTAATGCCATTATCTACATTATTCTTTTTTTTTGCAATAGAATGGTAGAATTTTTAGGAATTTAGATTTTCTTAGATTTTATCTTATTTCATTAATGTGATGGTATTTCCACTAGCTCTTAATTTACTTTACAAACTGATCACTCCTATTGTTAAAATGTGTTTCGAACCATAATGGCCCGGGAAAGGGTATGATTTCACTAACTAATGAGTACCACACTCATATTTGGAAAGAGCCATGGCGATCATCCAAAGGGGAGTGCAAATAGATAGGGAGATAAGTTTTGAAGGCCGTAGAATTGGAGATTTTGGGGCGACACGCTAAAATCCTCAATTTGGTCCATATATTTGGAAACTAATTTGATATGTTAGCTATCTGGTGAGAGGAAGTGGGAACTCTAGAGTTAGAGTTAGTATCTTCCCAGCTTAACCACAAGTTTATGAACTAAACTCTGAATTACCTAATACTCCTTATAAACTTGACATATGTTAAAGAATAGAATTGCTCCAATTGGTCACTGATAACATTATATTTTAAGCATTTCATTCCTACACATTATCTAGGTCATTACAAGAGAAGGGTAATATTTATCATCTTAAAATTCTTGAAACCAATTTATCCAACATGTTATCTTTGGAATTAATAATTGCATTTATGTTTAGTTGTTATGATTACATGTAATATTTACATTTAGTAGTAGTTGTTGGTTGTTTTAAACTTAAGATTTTACATTTAGGAGTACTTGTTAGAAAAACCACTTACATCAACATTCCAAACTAAGGCATGATATTAGTAGACTAGAATCAGCCTAACAGATTTCTTACCTTGCTTCTCTATGAGATTGATACTAGGGTTCTTTAAAAAAAACCCTATATTACTTGAAACGATATGTATACTTGCATAGTACCCACAGTGTGTAAATTATTTTCTAAATTTTATAACATATCGATTTTGCACACTAGTTGCTAAATATGGATTGGGTCATGTTTTTAGTCATCTTTTGGAAGTTAATTACTATTTGATTGCGGGTCGGGTCATATATTAGCTACACTCTATACATTGTTATTAAAGCTCTCTATTCTACTTTAGCTCACATACTGAATGAAAGATCTTCTGATTATCAAATATATGAAAACATATCAACTAGGGTTTCCTAGATGCTTGACTGTTGAAATCATCTTCGTGACCTTTCAATCAGTCCAAGGCAAGCAAGGGCGGTGGAAATGATTTGTTCATCAAATATATGAAGACCGAGCTTCCAAAATTTAGTGACATAAACGTATACACATGGTATTCATTGCGGTTAAATACTTTAATTTTATTAATACCTATATTTCCAATTTTCACCTGGAAGGCATAACTACCACATGTATCAGTGGATAGATACCAAAGTTTCTATACAAAATTCTCAAATAATCTATCACCATTCTGATTTACTCCCTCGATGATTTCTAATGGAGAGAAGTTGAGTTTCACAATGCACTGCTTAGCACTAGCTCAACAGCGTAACGAGATCTACTAGTGCCCAACACGACAGTATAAGTAAGCTCTTTTCATTGATGAGAACAAATGAATCCTCTTTAGATGGTGATGAAACTAATAATGCATAATGTATTGTTTATTAGAATTGGTTTGAAGGTATACCCTAAATGTGTTAGCAAAACAATTAAATGTTAGACAAAAATAATATAACAATGTAGAAATTCACACAACAACAATCAGACATAAGAGATTTACAAGGTTTGAAGTTAAATTAATTCACCTACATCTATGGGATGGAGACTTCACTAGAATCAGATGGAGAGAAAGATAAATGACTAGGGGTTACAATTCAATACTTCCTCACCATACTCCTCTCTTAAGCCCTAAGTTCTTTTTTATAGAGAAGGAAGAGGGAAGTAAAAAATGCCAAAAAATAAAATTACCCCTAATTAAATAGAAGTAATAAATAAAACAATCTTCACCTCATCTCTTACATCTAAATAAGTGAGAGATGATCAAATGAACTCCAAACTCCAATTCAGATGCACCAAGATAGTTTCCTACTAACATGCCTAAAAATTACCTAGATTTTAATAGTTATTTTAGGCTCATTTTTAATGTTATTGTACTTTAAAGGAAGGTATTTTGCATATTTTTTATTTCAAGTACATAAGTAGGAGTATTGGAGAAAATAGAGAAAAAATAGTGCAATTTGGAGTCAAATTGAGCAGGAAGAAATTCTAACCTAGCGCGTTTTGATATGTCTTTCCATGCTCAATCTCCTTTAAGTTTATCACATATTTTTGAATGAAATTACACTTTAAAGAAATTTTATTTTCATGTTTATCTTATAGGTATACCACTTAGAGAGTTTGGAGCTGAAAAAGGGTAAACAAAGTGAAACGATGCAAAATGGGAGTGCTACCACCAGGGTGGCACCTAGGCACTAATCTTGCCCAAAAAATGGCGCCTAGGCACCAATTCTAGCTCTTAGGTGCCAAAAATAGTTATTGATAGGTTCTAGACGCCTCAAGGAGTTTTAAGCACCTTTTGGCACTTGGGAAGACACCTTTTGGCATTTTAAACACTTGAAATTTCCAAGAACATCCAGAGGTCATATATTAGATAGGAGATGTAGATTTATACATTTTTTGGAGAGATTAATGAGGGATTTTGAGAGATAATTGAAAGAATTTGTAGAACTTTGTGTGGATCAGTAGGAGACTTTGTTGGAGAGATTTTCATCTTTTTTTCAGAGGAAAAAACTAAGTATTGTGTTCTTCATTTTATAAACAAATTTCTATTGATTTTTCTTTGATTTAAACAAAGTTATTTGGTCTGTTTTCTCCATGATTATTGAGTAGTTTTCCTTACTCTTTCTCCTTGTGATTAGATTTAATTATGTGTGGGCTTAGAATTGTTTAAAGATTTCTTTTATTACAAAATTATGATGGTATTTTAACCGGTTCTTAATTCACATTGCAAACTAATCACTTATTGTTAAAATTTGTAGCTGAACAAATGTCCCGGGAGGGATATGATTTCACCCAACTAGTGAGTAAAACACTAAATCTTGGATGGAGGGGATGAAAAGTCCAAGGGAGAGTGCAAATAGATAGGGTGATAAGTTTTGATGGGAATTGAATTGATAATTCTAGATTGACAGACTATAACTTATATCAATTTGGTCTTAGTTCAGAACCTCAGTCCCTGTTTGGTCTTATACAGAAGGCACAGTGAGTAATCTGAAAGTGTGACCGCGACTTTATATATGCTTAAAAATGTCAGCCAAAATATTTAATTCCTCACCAATTGTACCAAAACCTTAATAACAATTATAGATTTGATAAATATGGACGTAATAAATATTCAATAATTGTAAAGTCGCACTTATCAACGCAAGTATACGTATCTCTTAAGTAATATAGGGCTCTAATGGAGTCCTAGATATCGATCCCACAGGAAGTAAGATTAGAACTACGAACTAAGATTTTAGAAAAGCAATACTTTAATCACAACAACGAAGTTCAATTTACGTATTTGTCATTAATAGGCAATTGAAATAAATATGTAATTTTAATAACTATTAAATAACTAATGATACTAATGAAGGTTCAAATGTGATATTCAATATATAAGAAAGCATCCTTCTCCTTGTCAAGAAATTATAGTGAATGGATAAAGTGAATTAGTTCAAATTATATTGTGTCAAATAAAAGAATACCTATTCTTTACCCTTTGGTCTAGGCATAAAGGAGTAATCCTACGCTTGTTTACTGAATCTGCGGCTAGGCTGGGAGGATATTGGCTCTCACTTCAGAGCTCCCATGTTCCCCTCACCTGAGGGCTAACATCTACACTTCAGTACCTAAACGATAGGACCGAATTGAGTATTTTAGTCTGTCACTCTAAAATCTCCAATTCTACGCATGATAATATTATTTCCCTATTTATTTGTAACCAACTTCCAAGGGCTTTAACCTCCCTGAATCTTGGATGTAGTCTTCACTTTAGTTGTAAAACTCAACAAATTTTAACAAATCAATTGACCAGATTGAAAGTAAATTAAGATTGAAGAAGATCATCACAATTTCTTAAACATTTTCATGGCTTCACCAATTCAAATCACCCTTTCACAAATCTCAAGACATGGAGAAAGATAGAGAAAACTACTCAGATCTCATGGGGAAAACACAACAAACTCGGAATTCATATATAAAATCAAGGTCATACAAACTACAACAATAAATAAACTTATCTATAAGTTCTCCCCAAGAAAACTCCTCGAAGTTCCTCTGAATCTCTTCCTTTCCTTACAACACACAAATTCCTCTTCGAAGCAGCAAGGAGGAAGAAATCTCTCACTTTCCCTCCACTCTTACAATCTCTCGAAGAATTCCTCACAATTTAGACTCTCTACACTTGTTTCACACTTAA